>VDFB02140088.1:0-35677 GCA_007258455.2 Sequoia sempervirens | reverse complement strand
AGGGAAAACCTACTGCCAAAAGTGATAACTTAAGTAACCTATCAAGCTGAAAAATTGTATTAAATCTAAAATGCTGAGTTACAAAGTGAAAAGGGTGAGAAAAACTAAACTGAATGCATTAACTAAAACTAAAACTTCGGTGATGCACCTAATTAATGGTAAACTTGCAGAATGATTCACAACTTATACCCTCAGGAAAATTTGCTAACATAGTCCAATTTGAGCACTTTGAACACAAATTAATAACTCATTAAAAGGTTGTATGTATTCTTTCCCTATTAAGGAAAATTGAGTTTTCACAAATTAAAGGAAAAAGAAAACAAATTTTGAGCTCAATTGATGACCTATGACGAACTGCAATTGTATATATGCATGCATAAACATGACAAAAATTGAAGGTTTTGAAAATGAAACTCAACAAAATTGCACCAAATTATTTAAACCATGAAAAACACCTGAATTTGGAAAGGTGAATTGTTTTTCAATTAATATCATGAAGGAAAACCTCTGCAAAAGTGATAACTTATGTAACCTGTAAAGCTGAAAAATTATATTAAATCTAAAATGTTGAGTTACAAGATATTTCTCTTTGCAGAATGCAAAGGCTGAAAAACAAGAACTAGAGGAAAAAGATAAACTTTTTCCAATATATACAATGAGATGCAACTCCAAATTGCATGAAAGATGAAACTGAAAGTCGATTTTAGCATAGAAATGATAAATCCAAGGCAAAATCCAAGTAAAAATAAAAATCCCTGAAAAGAAGGCTCAAACTCATGCAAAAATGAGTGAACTCAGTCTCAAACTCACATTCATAATGTATGCAATTGAAAAGAAGCTCGAACTAAACTAGAAATCCATGAAAAGTAAGTCCAAGCATGCAAAAATTGTCTTGTTTGTATCAATCCACCCATGATGACTTGAATGATTAATCTTTAGTTGATAATCTGGTGTGGAACTTTAGTAAAATGCCAAAAATATTCATAACTTGCATGATTAACTCCTCCTCCAGTTAAATTTACTTGCATTCTACATGGATCTCCATAATATCTTTTATATGCACTTTAAGATGCTAAATTAATTAAATGATTTATAGTGTATCATTTAATTAACTGGCTTACATTGAATAGTGCAAAATAAAAGATAAAGAATAATGTCAAATTAAAAAACTTAACCCCCACCTCACGGCTTCATACAAACACTTAGCATATATTTTGAATATGCATTCACCATTAAATAAATTAGCTGACCACACAACACTTGTAACATTCATAAATCTTATGATAGGGCCGGCCATATCATTGCTAAACACTTGACTTGAAAGTCAAAAACTATAGGCATCAATAAAACATAATGATTTTTCCAAAAATCAAAAGCTTGTCGACTTAGGGCAAGAAAATGCCATAGAGCCCTAACTCTTAATCATTTTGCATTTTGACTTTTTCTTTTTTCCTGAAGACTTCCCTGTTACGCTCCCATGGTGAAAGCACTAGGGTTTCAAACTTGATCTGCACTCTTTCCTGTTGATTTTGATGATTCTTTGAGAGATTTCGAACAGAAAAGGTAAGATAAAAAATACTCTGTCACAAATTTGCATCTTCTCAAACATTTAAATGGTTTTTTGGAGCCTTAAGGCCGTGGCTGTGCATAATCTCTGACATATTTTATTCATTTTCTCTTGTATCCTTTGGACGCCTTGGCTTCTTTGTGATTTATCCTCTGTTATGGCCACCATATGAAGAGTTTGAGCCTTTTGTATATATATCTGTTGTTGTGCAAGCTCGACTTATGACTTTAAAGCTCAAGGAGAGCTCATTTACAGACTTATCTCCTCTTCCTTAGGAACATGATGGTAAGTTTCATTTCTGCCTTTATTTCTCTGTTGAAATATAAGCTTTTGGAAACTTCTCCTATATAAAGTGAGTTGATAGAGCTTTTATAAATAAAAGAAAATATCCAGGCTGCCATGAAATCTCTGTATGTTGACCTTTGTCTATGTGTTATTTGTCATTACTAGCCGCAGCTATACATTATCTTCATCTGGCCATTTGTTTTGTTGTGATTTGGCTCATTCAGTAAAACTTTCAGAGAGTCCTTGTATGTAAAATCTTTGAACTTTGTTGGGCCTCCATAAGGGTTCCTCCATTCGAGCTTTTGTTGATAGTTTCCTGTTCTCTGTAGATTATAATCTCGGCCTATGAAACTTGGCCGCCATTGGAGCTTTTCTTTAAACAAAAATATGACAGGTTTTATAAACCCAAAACACTATATGGCCCTGTTTCCCTCTTATGTTGTAAATGGAAATAAAATAAAAAGAACAAAGGCTCAGCCAGTTTATAAGCTCCAAAAATATTGACTCAATAAGTACTTTTAGTATGATTGACTAGTTTTTTCTGTTAGTAATCATTTGACGCAGCTGCTTTCACAATCTTCTCTCCTTGTCATATGATGCACCTTTTATTAGATAAATTGCTTTGATCCTTCACCTGTAGTTCTTACAATGCACACCTATAGCTATTACAATGTAAACCTGTAGCATAGAATTTCCTGACTCTATATAGTGTAAAAGCACTCTGGTATGCTGTGTGAATATTTGGCTTTGGCTCTGTTCTCTTTAAATTATTTCCACTAGCTTTTAAGACTAATTCATTCAATGGTATCTTGCTTTGAACACACATTCTGAAGTACACAACCTTTCATGTATTTGATGTTTCTTTCTCAAGATACATAATGTTGTCCTTATGCACCTGTAGCACACTTTGTGTTAACATTGTTTTGTTCATTCCTTTAGTATATAAAATACCACTTCCATTGTCTGTATAACAACCTACTATCTGCACATGTGGATCTTAGTGAGAGTGGATTTGGACTTGTCCTATCTATTTCTTTTGTGACAACAGTCCTATTCATGGCTATTCTTGACATGATGTTGTTTCAGATTACTTTGTTCTATCTCTTGATCCGAAACTGAAACAATGTTGTCCTACTATCATGTTGACTACCTTTCTGAATCTCTGGATGAACAATATATATGCTTTGAAATTGAAAGAAACAACTTAATTGCTTATTGTCTTGTTCTCCCTTCAGCATAAGGGGCTCAATGCCTCATTAAAATGTAAATATGAATGAAAGGAAGAGCTGAAACAAAGAATGACAAATACAATTAATGCTCTCTTAATCATTTTTCTTTGATTATTTTATTGAATTATGAGCAATAAGATTATTTTCTCAATCTATCTTTGCCATGCTATTAGACTGCTTGATGACAGTCGAAGATGATGAATGTTTCTTTGATGCTTTAATAACTCTCATATATAAACGTTGAATGAAAGAATACCTTATGATATGTTGGGCTCAACCCTTGTGGGAGTCGGTTTTACTCCACATATCTGATAAGATGATCTTGAACATGATGAACTTGTTCCTGAACATTGAAACAAACAAGTTAGCAAAAATAATCGAAGCTGAAAGCTTCCATTGAGTTTTGTGTTCCTTGATTATCAGCCTTTGTAACTCAATCATCTGGTGAATGCTTGATTGAATGTCAATTACATTCCTATTGGTAGTGTAGGCATAAAGTAGAATATAATTCATCATTGCTTAGAGTACATCTCTAACATCATATTTTTACAATTTTGCAGGTTCATGGAGCGTGAAATCAAGGCTACAACTTGGAGACGTGACAACTAAAGACATCAAGCGAAAGTGATTCATCATCACAGGCAATGATTAATTTCTTCTCTTCTTTGTGTTTCTGTTATCTTTAGTAGTGTAGCATTGATTGAATTTTGTATTCATTATTTGATTATCATAATCAAATTCAGTTACTCTCGCGGCTTGTGCAAGATTTCAGTGTTTTTACAAAATGAATAAAAAGCATTATTATGCAAATTTCCAATTTTATGTTTTAAATACTTGCACAATAAAACTTTAATTCAGATGTAATCTGATCTTTATGATAAACAATGAATACTTTAGTAGCAAAAATTAAATTTTTTTGTACCTATCAATGATGAATTCGATTCAACTCTACCTGTTTGAGCTCGTAGTGATAAAATAGGTAACAAATTGGTGACCTCTACGAAGTGTTTGCCTGCTAAACACAATAGACCAGTTTATAGCTTATCCATTAGGCATGGAGTCCATTTTTGCTCTGTTTTGACTCAGAAAACTGTAACTTAGCTTCAAACCAAACAAACTAAAAGGAAACTACTACAACTCTGTTGAAGACAAAATCTAAAAAACCAGGTGTATCCCTTGCACTTATTGAAAGAAAAACAATACTAGAATGAATACGTGCCATGGGGAACTTATTGAAAACATAATTAAAACTCTACCCTACCATACACTAACTAACAGTGTTAGTTCTCATACATGACCATTCACTAGTTGTGAAAAATAGCTACCCTTTCTTAACAATAGAGGATGCTTCAAATCCTTAAGATCAATCAAAAAGAGGTATGTAAATGATAAACACTTGACTAACTGTTGCAGAAAAGTCTGAAACATCTCAAAAGGAATGCCTTCTTCGTTTGATTGACCACCAAAGATGTTATTTTGAGGCATATTTCTGAGATTAACTTGCTGCTCTACAGTTGCAATCACATGCTTTGGCAGAATCATGACTTGTGGTAATTTTGTAGACTCTTCGTATGATAAATACCTGATTGGACACCCCTTTGAAAGGATAAATCTTGGCCTCTTACTGTTGTCTTCATGTTTATAAACTGTTGGCACTCCATCTTGCTGATTAGACTACTCTACTTGCAGTGTAAGATTTTCCTCCTTCCTTCTTGTTGCCTTAATTTCAATCTGATCTAAAAGAGATGTTGATCTATCATCAAGTAATGAAGGAATGATTACTTCTTTCACCTGAAAAGGCTGATCATATACTGTTGGTTCACATGGCATCAAACTGTCATCAATGTTGGAGCAAAAATATTCTATGATATTTAGGAAAATAATCTCATCTGATTCATAATCATGAATTGGATTCATATGAGTCTCATCACCCTACTTCTCAAAGGTAGTAACTGATGTTAGTAAGCATGTGTTGTCTTCATTCTCATCAACAAATTCAGGTAATTCCTCAAAGAAATTAGCTAAATCCTAAGATTCAACCTATATTTCCTTGTTTAAATCATGTTCAACCTGATCTCGTTTGTCATCTAAGCTTGAAAAAAAGGATTCAAGGTCATTCCAAAATAGGGCTTCTTCATAATCTTCATTACTTTGTGGCATGAGATGGCTTACCTTAGATTTAAGATCATTCTTTTGAAACACAAGTTTTGATCTGCTTGCTTGTTCAATTTTGGTAACCTCTTGCTGTCTCATATGAATTAAGGGTTCAATCTCATCTTGAACCAGTAGTACAACATGTTCTGCAATATCTTCTGAGTGTTTCAAATTAACTGGTAAGTTAGGCTCCTGTGTACTCTTTTCAGCTTGCTCAATGAAACCGGGTAATTGATCAAACAAATAAACTGATCACTCCTCCCCATGTGGTACCTTCTCAAATGAAGCCCGGGCATCTTGTAAGTGAAGATTTTTGACTGGTAATTCCTGTACTCTTTTTTCATCCATGTTATAAACAACATTAGAATTTTTTTCAAATGAGTCAAAATCCAAGGGGTTCAGCAATAAGTTTGAACCAATATCCTCTTTGCATATAATATGGTAATTTTGTGCTAGGGACACAGTACAAGCAGCAACAACTCCCTGATCCTTCTATTCATTCTTTTAATACTCTAATCGGTAAACTTCCAAAGCCAAACGCAATGGGTTTACGTTTTTGACCTTCTCCATGAGGAGTAAAGTGTCCTTATCAATGGGCTACTCTATAACCACACTTAGAAGTTCTTCCTCTTGAAACTGATCTAAAATGCAAGAAGTTGTTTGGATATCATGCTTTTGAGCAAGCAAGGACTTGATCTACTCCTCCTGTACAACTAAGTCCCTTTTGGGATTTTCTTCAAACTGTCTCCTTTGTGTCTCCAATTCCTGCTCATGAAGGTAGGCCTGATAATGTAATTCCTGTTGTTGCGTATTAAGCTCATGTTGCCTCCTAAACTCTTCTATCTGCTTTGTGATTTATGACAATATATCCTTCATGTTATTCATGTTATTCTTCATATCATCAACCTCTTGGAGCTGATTGTGGACATATGAATATTGATCTAAAAGCTAAGCAGGGGTGGGTGGGAGGTAAGCATGTTGAGCATGTTGATAGGCAGTTGTTGCATGGTTGTTTGGGATAAAACCAGTAACATGATTGGCTTGATATGGCTGATAAGGGTGTGGATAGGAAGGACTTTTATGAAATGGAAGTGGGTATACATGCTGACTATGAAAACCTGACATCTTTACTGATATAAATAGTTGGAAATCGTAAACAAAGCTCGTGTTTAAAACATACCAGCACTGGGTCTTGTTGAAACTAGTAGATGTGCTCGGAGTCACCAGGTATAAATTTCTACCTCAGAAAGGTAAAAATGTTGTTGTATATAGTAGAACAACAACTTGTATCTTTCAATTCTTTCTCTGAAAATCACTTTAGAGTCCCGCCGGGTGTGCCAAAAACTGTTGTCAATCAGATTGCACCTGAACGCTTGAATGATTAAATTCAGCAATCTGTTGAGACATGGGAACTATCTTCAGGATGCTGTTATTCTTATGGCAAAGATAGAGTTCCATATTCTAGATTGGTTCCTATATGATGATCAATTAGGTACTTTAATGATTTTTTTTTGAGAAAAGGGTGAGAAAGAATTAACTGAATGCATGAACTAAAACTAAAACTTCAGTGATGCACCTAATTAATGGTAAACTTGCAGAATGATTCACAACTTATACCCTTGGGAAAATTTGCTAACATAGTCCAATTTGAGCACTTTGAACACATTAATAACTTATTAAAAGGTTGTATGTATTCTTTCCCTATTAAGGAAAACTGAATTTTAACAAATTAGAGGAAAAAGAAAACAAATTTTGAGCACAATTAACGTACTATGACGAACGACAATTGTATATATGCATGCATAAACACGACAAAAATTTGAAGGTTTTGAAAATGAAACTCATCAAAATTGCATCAAATTATTTAAACCATACAAAACACCTGAAATTAGAAAGGTGAACTGTTTTTCAATTAATATCATGAAGGAAAACCTCTGCAAAAGTGATAACTTAAGTAACTTATAAAGCTGAAAAATTGTATTAAATCTAAAATGTTGAGTTACAAGATATTTCTCTTTGCAGAATTCAAAGGCTGAAAAACAAGAACTAGAGGAAAAAGATAAACTTTTTCCAATATATACAATGAGATGCAACTCCAAAGTGCATGAAAGATGAAACTGAAAGTCAATTTTAGTATAGAAATGATAACTCCAGGGTGAAATCCGAGCAAAAATAAAAATCCCTGAAAAGAAGGCTCAAACTCATGCAAAAATGTGTGAACGCAGTCTCAAACTCACAATCATAATGTATGCAACTGAAAAGTAGCTCGAACTGAATTGGAAATGCATGAAAATTAAGTCCAAGCATGCAAAAATTGCCTTGTTTGTATGAATCCACCCATGATGACTTGAATGATTAATCTTCAATTGATAATCTGATGTGGAATTTAAGTAAAATGCCAAAAATCTTCATAACTCGCATGATTAACTCCTCCTCCAGTTAACTTTACTTGCATTCTACATGGATCTCCATAATATCTTTTATTTGCACTTTAAGATGCTAAATTAATTAAATGATTTATAGTGTATCATTTAATTAACTGGCTTACACTGAATAATGTAAAATAAAAGATAAAGAATAATGTCAAATTAAAAACTTAACCCCCACCTCACGGCTTCATACAAACACTTAGCATATATTTTGAATATGCATTCACCATTAAATAAATTATCCAACCACACAACACTTGTAACATTCATAAATCTTATGATAGGGCCGACCATATCATTGCTAAACACTTGACTTGAAAGTCAAAAACTATAGGCATCAATAAAACATAATGATTTTTCCAAAAATCATGAAAAAAAATCAAAAGCTTGTCGACTTAGGGCAAGCAAATACCATAGAGCCCTAACTCTTAATCATTTTGCATTTTGACTTTTTCTTTTTCTGAAGACTTCCCTGTTGCGCCGCCATGGTGAAAGCACTAGGGTTTCAAACTTGATCTGCACTCTTTCTTGTTGATTTTGATGATTCTTTAAGAGATTTTGAATAGGAAAGGTAAGATAAAAAATACTCTATCACAAATCTGCATGTTCTCAAGCATTTAAGTGGTTTTTTGGAGCCTCAATGCCGCAACTGTGCATAATATCTGACATATTTTATTCATTTGTTCCTATATCCTTTGGACGCCTTGGCTTCTTTGTGATTTATCCTCTGTTATGGCCGCCAAATGAAAAGTTTGAGCCTTTTGTATATATATCTATTTTTGTGCAAGCTCGACCTATGACTTTAAAGCTCAAGGAGAGCTCAGTCACAAACTTGTCTCCTCTTCCTTAGGCACATGATGGTAAATTTCATTTCTGCCTTTATTTCTCTGTTGAAATACAAGCTTTTGGAAACTTCTCCTATATAAAGTGAGTTGATAGATCTTTTATAAATAAAAGAAAATCTCTAGGCCACCATGAAATCTATGTATGTTGACCTTTCTCTGTGTGTTGTTTGTCATTACTGGCCGCGCAGCTATACAATATCTTCATCTGGGCATTCATTTTGTTGTGATTTGGCTCATTCAGTAAAACTTTTAGAGACTCCTTATATGTAAAACCTTTGAACTTTGTTGGGCCACCATAAGGGTTCCTCCATTTGAGCTTCTATTGATAGTTTCTTGTTCTCTGTAGATTATAATCTCGGCCTGTGAAACTTGTTCGCCATTGGAAATTTTCTTTAAACAAAAATATGAAGGGTTTTGTAAACCCAAAACATTGTATGGCCCCGTTTCCCTCTTATGTTGTATATGGAAATAAAAGAAAAAGAACAAAGGCTCAGCCAGTTTATAAGTTCCCAAAATATTGACTCAATAAGTACTTTCAATATGCTTGATTGGTTTTTTCTGTTAGTAATCATTTGACTCGGCTACTTTCACAATCTTCTCTCCTTGTCATATGATGCACCTTTTATTAGATAAATTACTTTGATCCTTCACCTGTAGCCCTTACAATGAACACCTATAGCTATTACAATGTACACCTATAGCTCAAAATTTCTTGACTCTATACAATGTAAAAGCACTCTGGTATGCTGTGTGAATATTTGGCTTTGGCTCTATTCTCTTTAAATTATTTCTAGAAGCTTTTCAGACTAATTCATTCAATGGTATCTTGCTTTGAACACACATTCTGAAGCACACAACCTTTCATGTATTTGATGTTTCGTTCTCAAGATACAGAATGTTGTCCTTATTCACCTATAGCACACTTTGTGTTAACATTGTTTTGTTCATTCCTTTAGTATATAAAATACCACTTCATTGTCTTTATAATAGCTTACTATCCGCACATGTGGATCTTAGTGAGAGTCGATGTGGAATTGTCCTATCTATTTCTTTTGTGACAACAGTCCTATTCATGACTGTTCTTGACATGATGTTGTTGCAGATTACTCTGTTCTATCTCTTGATCCGAAACTGAAACAATGTTGTCCTGGTATCATGTTGACTGCCTTTCTGAATCTCTGGATGAACAATATATGTTCTTTTAAATTGAAAGAAACAACTTAATTGTTTATTTTCTTGTTCTCCCTTCAGCATGAGGGGCTCAATGCCTCATTAAAATGTAAATATGAATGAAAGGCAGAGCTGAAACAAAGAATGAAAAATACAATTAATGCTCTCTTAATCATGTTTCTTTGATTTTTTTATTGAATTATGAGCAATAAGATGATTTTCTCAATCTATTTTCACCATGCTATTAGATTGCTTGATGATAGTCCAAATGATGACTGTTTCATTGATGCTTTAATAACTCTCATATATGAACGTTGAATGAGAGAATACCTTATGATATGTCAGGCTCAACCCTTGTGGGAGCCTGTTTTACTCCACATATCTGATAAGATGATGTCGAACATGATGAACCTGTTCCTGCACATTGAAACAAACAAGTTAGCAAAAATAATTGAAGTTGAAAGGTTCCATTGAGTTTTGTGTTCCTTGATTTTCAGCCTTTGTAACTCAATCATCTGGTTAATGCCTAATTGAATGTAAATTACATTCCTGTTGGTAGCGTAGGCATAAAGTAGAATTTAATTCATCTTTGCTTAGAGTACATCTCTAACATCATCTTTTTACAATTTTGCAGGTTCATGGAGTGTGAAATCGAGGCTACAACTTGGAGATGCGACAACTGAAGACATCAAGCAAAAGTGATTCATCATCACAGGCAATGATGAATTGCTTCTCTTCTTTGTGTTTACGTTATCTTCAATAGTTTAGCTTTCATTGAATTTTGTATTGATTATTTGATTATCATAATCAAATTCAGTTACTCTTGCGGCTTGTGCGAGATTTCAGTGTTTTTACATAGTGAATAAATAGCGTTATTATGCAACTTTCCAATTTTTTGTTTTAAATACTTACACAATAAAACTGTAATTCAGATGTAATCTGATCTTTATGACGAACAATGAATACTTTAGCAGCAAAACTTGAAAATTTCTGTACCTATCAATGATGAATTCGATTCAGCTCTACTTGTTTGAGCTTGTAGTGAAAAATAGGTAACACGTACATTTAAAATGACATTTATCTTTCTTCATACAATTGAAACAAAAAAATGCTCACATTATCTGCAATGTTGGAAAGCACACTGTCCTTTGTCAATTATTTCCAGGTTATGAAACATTTTTTTTTCGTATGCACAAAGAATGTAATTTTTACTTCAACTAATAGTTGTGGTAAATTTTGAAGGTTTCTTTCATTACATTCATACTCTCTAAATAATATTTCTTTTCATTACATCAATTGTAGATTGGAAAACACTAGGTGTTATATGAAACCTGCAACCTATATACCATTGTAAAACCCTCTACACATAACAACCCAATTGTTTAGTGACCCCTCAAGTCAATTTGATTAGTTTCATGTATCCCCCACCTGTAAATCTAGCACCTTTAATAAGGAAATAAGGAAATAATTGATAGGGGATAGTGTGTTTTCTAACACTAGAAATAATGTAAGCATTTTCAGATGGAAATAACTAACCTGGGATAGTGTCTTTTCCAACACTAGGGATAATGTGAGAATTTTTTTGTTCCAATTAGATGAAGAAAGTGAAATTCCATTTTTACTGTACCGAAGAATGTAATGAAGTCCACCTTCAAATTTTTGAAAAAATATTTGGTACAATAAAAATGGAAATTCACTTTGTTCATATGATTAGAACAAAAAAATGCTCACATTATTTGTAGCGCTTGAAAATGCACTATCCCCTATCAATTATGTTAGTTATTTCCTTATGAATTTTTTTTGTTTCTAACACACCAAGAATGTAATGGAGTCCAACTTCAAATTTTAGAACATTTGTTTGGTATATTAAAAATGGTATTTCACTTTCTTCATCTAATTGGAACAAAAAAATGCTCACATTAATTATAGTGTTAGAAAAAACACTATCTGGGCTATCAGTTATTTCCTTATGATTTTTTTTTGTTTCGTATGCACCAAGAATGTAATGAAGTCCACCTTCAAATTTTAGAAAAACTCTTTGGTATAGTAAAAATGGTATTTCACTTTGTTCATACAATTGGAACAAAAAAAATCCCATATTATTTGCAGTGTTGGAAAAAAGACTATCCCCTGTCACCTATTTCCTTATGAAAATTTTTCTTTCATACCCAGAAAGAATGTAATGAAGTCCACCTTCAAATTTTAGAACAACTCTTTGGTACAAAAAAAATGGCATTTCACTTTCTTCATATGATTGGAACAAAAATATGCTCACATTATTTGCAATGTTGGAAAACATGCTATCCTTTGTCAGTTATTTCCTTATGAATTTTTTTTGTTTTGTACACACCAAAAATGTAATGAAGTCCACCTTAAAATTTTAGAACTCTTTGATATAGTAAAAATGACATTTCACCTTCTTCATTTGATTGGAACAAAAATTGCTCACATTATTTGCAATGTTGGAAAACACATTGTCCCTTGTCAATTATTTCCTTATGAAAAAGTTTTTTTTTCATATGCACCAAGAATGTAATGAATTCCACCTTAAAAATTTTGAACTCTTTTGTATAGTAAAAATGACATTTAACTTTCTTCATTTGATTGGAACAAAAAAATCCTCACATTATTTGCAATGTTGGAAAACACACTATCCCTTGTCAATTATATCCTTATGATTTTTTTTTGTTTCATACACACCAACAATGTAATGAAGTCTACCTTGAAATTTTAGAACAACTCTTTGGTATAGTAAAAATGGTATTTCACTTTCTTCATCTAATTGGAACATAAAAATGCTCACATTGTTTTCAGTGTTAGAAAACACACTATCCCCTGTCAGTTATTTTCTTATGAAAAGTTATTTATTTTTCAAACACATGAAGAAATTAAAACACAATTTTTACTCTAAGATTTGTTATAAAATTTGAAGGTGAATTTCATTGCATTCCTACTATGTAAGGGTATGTGCAAGATCATGATGGGCCAAAAATTGGTGATATGATGGGTATGTGTAAGGTATGTGGTTGACAATATTTTTTTACCCAAAATTGATGAAACAAAAAGAGTTTTTAAAGGAGATTCTTAGCTTTCCACCAATATAAATTATCCTTTACTTTGAATTTAATAAATAATTATTATTTATTTTCTATTTGAATTACGACTAAAGTCTTGATTGATAGGTTGATTTAAAAACATCTATAGATTTCAAACGGTATCACATTTTTGAATCCAAAATATGTGTCGCATTCTATGCTTTGTATACTATAGGATTAAAAAAAAAAAATCATGAATTTTTGACCAAGTTAAGGTGGTTAGACATACAAGTTTTAATATTTTTTAAAAGTTGTAATAAAAAATTCATAATTAATTATTTACTAGGAAAAAAATTACAAATAAATATTTATCACATTTGTACATGAGTCTTCTACTTATATCTAAAATATTATAAAAAAATATTATCATTTTATTGTGGTTAGGGTGATCAAACAAACACCTACTTATTTTTTCCCTAAAATTTAAGTACTATTGCATTAAAATTTTAATTTTTCACCAAATAGATTTTTTTTGTTTTAAAATAAACCTGGTAGTTTAGAAACTACATTCAATTTTCTATAGATTCTATTCTTACATATTTTTGAAATAATATAGATAACTTATTCTGAAATTTTTTACGTCAAGTTGCCTAACTCTGATTTTTCTAAATTTTTCGCCACTTAAGGGCCTGTTTTTTCCATGATGATCCTACACATACCCATAAATAACAAAAGGTTTTTCATTTCATTCTTATTATTTTGTAAAATTATAGGTTGGAAAACACTGTGTGTTATGAAACTTGCAACCTAGGTATTGTTGTAAAACCCTCTACAAGTAACAACCCAATTGGTTAGTCACCCCTTAGGCCAATTTGATTGGTTTTATGTATCCCTCACCTACAACTCCTCCCCGAGCACTCCACCCTTGAGATTAGAACAAGCACAATCATATCACTCACAATCCACTATTTTTTTTCAACCTATAATTATTTTGTGCATTTATTTTTTCATCATATGAGGAAATCCAAACAAATTTTTACCTAAGTAAAAATTGTAAAATTTTAAGGTGTCTTTCATTACAGTTGTGCTCTCTAAATAGAAAAAGGTTTTTATTACAATAATTGCAAGGTGGAAAACACTAGGTGTAATGAAACCTGCAACCCACATATTGTTGTAAAACCCTCTACATGTAACAACCCAATTGGTTAGTCACCCCTTAGGTTAAAATCTGATTAGTTTTATGTATTCCCCACTTGTAAATCCTCCCCGAGATCTCCACCCTCAAGCTTTGAACAAGCACAATCATATCACTAACAACCGAACTATGTTTTCCAATCATAACACATGGTTAACTAATTTCTATTTGCTAATTTTAGGCTTTCATATTATATCTTTTAATGAGCCCAATGTTGGATTGATAAAATTAGATTTGCATACTTCTTGTAGCATTAAAATTTATAATATTTCACATTATTTTAACAATATATAATTCAACCTCTATTCCCCCTATAAACAAGCCACCCCTTATTGACATAAATCCTTACCATTTCATTGTTGCACCTTCTTTACTTACTACCCCTTTTGGTACCATTTCATTTTTGAAAATAATTTATATTTCTTGCAAGCCCCTATCAAGTACCAACCTTCTTTCATTTCATCCAAACATAACCAATGATCCTATACATATCATGGTGACCTCCCTAAATATGTCCTATCCATTCTTTTAGAATCTCAATTGATCATCCTACTTCCTCATGCAAATAAGAAAGGTCCTAAGTATTTTCATTCAACACCTCTCTCTTGTGTATATCATTAAGTGCTAGTTCATTTTTCTAATCAATGAAAATCACTAGAACATAAATACAACACCTAATTGATATAGATGCCATCACTATCTTCTAATAATGTACCCCTCCCTTGTTCATATGATGATGACATTAATTTGCTAGATGAACCCAAAAAAATTGTGGTACATCTTTTGTCAATAATACAAATGTTTTTTCCTACTTGTTACATAGACTTTGTGTTAGTATACACATCTTATTAATACTTTACATGATTTATAACAATATAGGTATATTTTGAGTGTAAATTTGTATATTTTTAGGATGATGCATAAAATTAAGAATTACCACTATCTTGTGAATCCAACATTTTAGAAATTCAATTTCTTCTTTGTAATACTTTGGATACTAGTGTATGTGATTGAGACTATCTCTCTTTTTTCCACTCATGGTTTCATGTTTCTTTGGATGTTGATATAGGACAATAACATTAACTACACCATATCATTTCTATGCTCTAAGTCATATTTGTGCATTATCACCCATGTATTTTCTTCTTTTGTTATGAACTTTTATTTTGGCATACCTTTGTTTACTTGTTTTTGATAAAGGGAAAAATGGGTTTTATAGGGACCCGAAACCACCAAGTTTACAAGACAAGAGAAAGGAATAAAAAGTACAACAGTAAAAATAGGCTGCACAAAAGGAAAAAACTAGAAAAGGCAGCAGCCACCCGCAAAAGACCAGGAGGGTCGAACAAAATACCAGCTAAAAAGCCAACAAAAAGACTAGTCGCAACTAACCAGAGTTTTCAGAATAGACTCGGTCTCAGCCTCCAGGTTCTACATATCCTAAAGACCCTTCTTGAAGGTTTGAATCATCTACGGTGTAGGAGGAGCCTTCCTATTCAAATTAGCCCTGGTTCTCTTTGAAATACCAACATCCTCATCCTGGTTTTTATCATTGACCTCTTCCAGATCAACCACCAAAGACCCCTATTGAGCTTTGTCCAATTTTTCAGTCATGGCATTGATGATGATGGCATTCTATCTTGCCATCCTATTGTTCTGCTCAACTATAATTTTAACAGTATTTTTTATTTTATCCAACTCAATTTCAACCCTTTTGTCCATGCCCGCTTGGTTCTGGGTTTCTTTACTAGCACCATGATCTTTTCACTCTGCCTCTTTCTTGCCAAGTGTCATAACCTTGGCTCCCATTTCTTCCAGTTTACTTTGAAGGGCCCAATTTTTTATTTTTAGCTCGTTGATTTCATGAAAGATCCAAAATTCTGAAATCGTCAGCAGCATTATTCCTAGCTAAACCCAAGACATCCACAGTGGGTTCCCTTTCTAGGTTGAAGGAAGTTTTAGCAGGGTCAAGGGTTACAGGGGAACCAATTCTAGCATCTCTATCCAATGATAGGGCAGCAAAGGACGAAGTATTGTTAGCACCAAAATCCTCAGAATCAGGAGTCTTCAGAGTATGACACAAAGTTTTTACCCGGTAGATCCTTACCAACACTTCTAGTTTTAAGGGTAGAACTTCCTGGCTTAGGCGCAGAGCAAGCTTTCACATAATGGGGGTTAAGGCTTTTCTTACCAATTTGGACAGAGGAAGGGCTAAGGACCATCCTAACCGGGCTCAAATTTGGAAAATTCCCCAAGCAGCTGGGTTCGGTATCATCCTCCTCAAAATCAGGAGGGGCATCCAAATTAGCAGGGGCAGGAATATTTTGGTAATGTTCAACAATTAATATAATCAAACCAGTATGCAAAATAGGATATCTTTTTTGGTTTTTCTTGTGATCATCCAAACTTTTCCTCAAAGAACAGAGAAGATAGTAAGGAATAGAAACCCTGACCTTGTAGTGGAAATGGTTGAGCAGGGCAAAGTGATAGCCGTAGACCTTGGTGAAGCGACCATCCACAGTAATGTACTCCATGATAACACAAAGAGCTTTTCTCCAGAGAGATTTTATGGTATCGACTTCGAAGTAGCTATTAGAAATTTTCACCAGCTTCATTCTTTCCTTCTCTTTCTTCGGAAATCTGATGACAGCTTCATCAGAGAAAAACCTGTCCCTAAAAAATTTGTGTCCATTAGTGGAAATTCCAGTCACTTCAGCTATAAGGTTTTCATTGAGCTCAACTTTCCTACTAAAAAGGGTAAGTTCCCCATTTTTCCAATTCTTCTCAAATTGCTTAGTAGCCTCCTGATTAGACCCATGGAGTTTTTCCAGAAAAGGGAGTAAACCGCCACTTTTTACTTTGTTCCACACTTTAGTATTTCTTGTATGCATCTCAAAGTTGTCTGGCTCAACTCTTTTCCTGTCTCCACCCATATTGGAAAGCACAGTGGGGCAGACAGAGATGAAATATTTACTTGAAATGGTCCCACCAAATCTAAGAGCCCACAAAGCATTCCAGGCAACCTTACATATTAAGCAACTAAGCTCGGTCCCATACAATTTAATGATTGTGATGTAATTACCCCGTCCTATCATCATTAATGAGGTGACATTCTTCTTGCCAATGTGACACATCATAGCTCAATAAGGCCCTAACATTAACACTTAATTCACTAATATTTAGCCAAGTGCACTGTCCTTTGCTCCTAACCCCTTCATTCACAAAAAAATCTGCCACAACATTGGCTTCTCTATAGGTGTGTGAAATCTTTATATTATCAAACTTAGCTAAGGTCGAGACTTCTATAGCATCATCAATCCAAGACTTAATAGTCCACGAGGGGGGGACCTACCTAAAAGACAATCAATAATATTTTTGGAATCCCCTTCAAGCCAAAGGTTTTTAAAATTTAGACTATGGGCCAAATTTATAATATGAAAAGCTCTAGTAGCCTCAACTAGGTGATTGGTTTGAGATCCAAGGGGAGTGGAAGTCGCACCTAGAAAGTTACCAAAGGAATCCCTTATGACTCCACCGCAACCCACCGCCCCAGGATTACCTTTAGCCGCTCCATCGAAGTTGGCTTTGACCCATCCATTAGGCGGAAATGACCATCAAACACCCTCTCTATTCTTCTTAGCTTGTTTAGGGGCATAGGGAAAATCAAGACTTATATTCCATTCCTTAGCAACCTTAAGATCATAGGACGAGTGAGCCACTTTCTCATAGTTGCTAACCTTCTAGGATATAGCATTGACATTTTCTTTCAGAAATCTGATTATTTTATCAAAAACAATATCCACCGATGCTTCTTTATCTCTGTAAATTTTGTTGTTTCATTCTTTCCAAAGACCCCAAGCAACATGAGGGAAAGAGAAATTCCACAAGTACCGAAGTACAGGGTTGTGAGTCAAGGATTTCCATTGAGAGAAAAAATCTTCAATAGATAAGGGAAAAACCCAAGATAGATGCCAGTAACAGATTAATTACTTGTTATGTGGCACTTATTTTCTCTTTTACTTGTTGCCCTTTATTAGTAGCAATTTCAAGTGCATACTTTGTTTTTAGTGATAGCACTACGAACTATCTTATGTTAGCAAGAGCACAACCAACCATATCAAAAAATTTAAGCAATTCTATTTTGTTAAAGAACAAAACGTTTGGCCACAATGTAGTAAGATGCTTTGGGGACAACATAAAGTAGAGAGGGAAAAAGGCATTTGATCTATTCTTTAAGAGGATAAAATTTCATACATGAAAAGTTTATCTATTGATAACATCAATTTTACATAGATTAGATGTAAAAGGATGCTACATGGAAGGGTTGTCATCCCCAAAGATTTTATACAACTCAAGATCATAGAAATGAGGAATATATTCCTCTAATAGGAAAAAAAGCCCAAATGACAGTGATTGATTCTCTACAATGAGATATTTTATGCATTTACAGTAGTTTCAATGAGTTCAACATTTTTAGAGCTCTCATTTTCTTCCCAACTCTTAGGCGAGGCTTCCTTTATATTGTGAATGCTTTCAAGTGTGAAGTTTGTTTCCTTAAATGTCACAAGATTGTCCTTGCCTTGTCATAACCTACAAAGCTTGAAAAATGAAAAAGTCAGACAACATATTATTGTAGAAAAAGGTAGAGCTTGTTAAATCTCTATAAAAGAATGGGAACATATTTCTCACAAGATAAATACTAAGCATAAGCTCTGATTTAGAGAAAGAAAGAAAGACTACTCAAGTCCATAGATATCTAAAGAGTGGTCAATGGGACTTGTACATACAAAATATACACACCAAACATTACAAATCTAGACATATGACTGAAAAAAATGTGAAACTTGTTAAATCTATGTCAAAGAATGAAAACCCACTTCTCTCAAGATAATACTAAAAAAAAAATTATTATAGGAAAAGAAAGAAACAATACTCAAGCCAACAAATATCCTAAGAATATCAGTGGGACTTATAAATACAACATACTTCATATTCAAAGCCCGACATCTCCAAGAGAAGATCAAAATAACATAAAAATATATAATAAAAATAGAGCTAATGGGAATGATAAGAGAATAGTCTTCAACTTGGATGAAATAACAAATAGAGCTAAAGATCAAAATAACATAAAAAAATATATAATAAAAATAGAGCTAATGGGAATGCTAAGAGAAAAGTCTCCAACTTGGATGAAATAACAAACAAAGCTAAAGATCAAAATAACATAAAAATATATTATAAAAACAGAGCCAATGGGAATGATAAGAGAAAAGTCTCCAACTTGAATGAAATAACAAAAAGCAACATCTGTCCTATTTTTATCTTCTATTACCTATTGCTATTTGTATAGCTTCTACTGTGATTTTAGGCATATGTTTTGGATTCTTGTTGTACCAGTAAGATAAGCAAGTCACTATAACTATTTGGTTTTTCTTTTCTTTGAGTAATGTTTTATGTTCCTTCATGTACATTTGGATCCTTTCGATCTTCTTTCAATGATGCATAATCCGGATAAAAAATGTTTACCTAATAAAAAGCATTCTATGTTAGAATGCTTCCAGTTCATGTATTTTTTATGTAGTGTACTTGAGGCTCAACTTCTCTCTCAATTAGTACTTCAACAATCTGATCCCTCATGCACTTGATCTTTCTATAGAAAGTCTTATTCGTCGATGTCTACCTTCTCTGGACCTTTTCAAAAGTTGCCTCTAAGCTTAGTCAATCCTGCTCTAAAAAGAGCATTATAGGATCCCACCCAAAACTACAGAATATGTAACAGAGCCGTCACACGAATAATAGGAGGTCACCGTTATTTTTAGAGTGACCTTCTACCAGAGCCGACATTGTAGGTATCACAGGGGAATGTGTAATGAGTGAAAATAAGGTGATGGCTCTACAAACTTTGCCCAAAACAAGATAAAAAAACTATACGTATCAAAAAAATAAAACTTATTCACCTCATGCCCATCCATGAGAGGCATCTTTTTTTCCATCAAAACAAGATCATATGGTCTTCCTTGCTTGAAGTAATCAACAGCGATCTTTCCATTTTATGCTTCTTCGAACTAAGATTAAGATTCTCGAGAGCTTTCCTCAAAATTATCTGCCAATAACAAAATCACAAGCAAAATTTGCACGAAAAATCTATGGAAGTCCTCTACGAATAGGTTTTGGAAAAATTGACTGAAAAAGTTGGGAAAATGTCAACATTTAACTTCTAAATGTGCATTAGAAATTACAACAGTTTCACATTTTTAAAAATCAATAGGGAAAAATTTATAATGATGTTGTGGTACTATCATGCCTTCTTGTTGGACCTAAAAAATCCACCACCGACAGCCATTTTGATCTTTCCAGCATTTCTCTCGGTAATGGATGGACCTAGAAAATGGGAAACATGAACAATTGCCACCCGCCAAATTATATAATTTATTAATGTTTTAAATTGAAATTCCCCCTCGATTTTCAAATTTCAAATCCCCGCTTGTTTTTAATTTTACCATACCATCAACTTGCTATCTGTTCATCGGTCAACTTGTCCTCCGTCCTCACCGTCGGTCTATCTCCATCCATTAAGTTTTTCTGACAGTTCGTTTTGTCCAGCGCGTGGGATGGGGGATGGGATGTTATGTTATAATGTTACATACATAGGTGTGTTTTGTCTATGTTTTAGCTTTCTCCAACAAAAAGATTGTAAAATAATTTTTATTTCTTAATATTAAATAACTTTATATTATTTCAATTTCACCGTATAGGATAGTGGCCCTACAACGCTTAGGGCCTTGTGACATCAACATTATAAGTGACAACAAACATGAACTCTAAGCGGAAGTTTTTAAAACTAATTTGACCTTATATTAAAAATATCAAACGTACTTTCGCCAGCAATCAACTACACATTTAATAAACTTTTGGAAGGAAACGCCGCTTCCAACTTGGGCACAAAGTCAAGGCCTGCTATCTGATTCTTTTAATTTTAATATATTTTAGTATCTCTTTCTGCGCGACATGTTCTTTCTAATCTCTACTTTTATATTCGAGTAAGCAGAGAGCTTTCTAATATTCGAAAAACCAGAGAGGATTCCATATTCGAATAAGTAGAAACCTTAGATTAGAGGCTTCAGAAGGGAAAACACGCAAAAAACAATGGAAAGTTAGCACATTTTGTAAGCTTATTTTACTCAAATTTATTTTCATTTTCATTTTCTTTTGTGTATTTCTACTTCAATTTTGGTTTCTATGGCCATTATTATTTCAACCTGGTGGCCACCTGCCCTGAATTTATCTCTTAGATTTTGATATATGTTTGTCATTATGTTTGAAGTTCGGACGGAAAATCGATGTCGAGTTCGAGGTGGGCAATTACAGGCTTGTGTGCGGTCCTTGTACTTTTCCCCTTCCCTCCGCTTATTGCACAAGCCCATACAAGTTTTATCTTCACCCAATTCAATGCGTCGACCCTCGAATTGTTTGGGAATGCTTCAATGCATTCCAAGGCAATCTCCCTTAATGGCCAATCCCAAAACAGTATTGGTCGTGCTTTTTATCGATATCCTGTGGTCATGAAAGATGGTAGATCTCTGAATTCTACTTTTTCTTTCAGCACAACTTTTGTGTTTAGCATTATTCCTTCTCCAGATTCACAAGTAGGGCATGGACTGGCACTTCTAATGACGCCCCACAGATCTCCTGAAGGATTTTTAAAAGCTCACTACCTTGGCTTGCTAAGCAACGTTTCAAGCATCGGACAGGCATACAATCATCTCTTCGCGGTCGAGTTCGACACAGTGAAGAACGACGAGTTTCTGGACAAGAACGACAATCACGTTGGTGTGGATCTCAACGACCTCAGATCTGTATCTTCTGAGTCTGCTGGCTACTGGATTAACAACAGCCACTTCCGAGATTTGGATCTCAAAAGTGGACAGAATATTCAGGCTTGGATTGATTATGACCATCTTCTAAGCGAGCTCAAAGTCACCATTGCAGAGGCTGGCTCACAACGCCCAGAAAAACCACTGATATATGTGAAAAACTTGTCTCTGTCTAACATCCTTGAAGAAGAAATCTACGTTGGTTTCTCAGCAGCTACGGGAAATCGTATTGAAGAGAATAATATCCTCGCCTGGAGCTTTGCTACAAAGGGAGCCGCCCCGTTCCTAAATACGTCTCACCTTCCGTCCTTCATACACAGAGAATCGAAGAGCTCAAATTCCAGACTGATAGCCGCCATTTCCACAGCTTGCGTCGTCGTTCTCCTGCTGGTGCTGGTGGCAGCATCACTTGTGTGGTTGAAGAGAGACCAGTACAAAGATCATATTGAAGAATGGGAGATGGAGTATTGGCCCCACAGGTTTAAGTATAAAGAGCTACATACTGCAACTAAGGGCTTCCGAGACGAGGAACTTTTGGGATCCGGAGGTTTCGGTAAAGTCTACAGAGGTGTCCTTCCCACAAATGGCCTCCAAGTAGCGGTGAAAAGTATTCTTAGAGAAACAAATGATGGGGTGAAAGAATTTATAGCAGAGATCTCCAGTCTTGGTCGCCTTCAACATAGAAATCTTGTGCAGATAAGAGGCTTCTGCAGACGGCAAAAGCAGTTATTCATTGTTTATGACTACATGCCAAATGGAAGCCTGGACAAGATGATATTTGGAAAGCCAAAGAAGGTACTTGAATGGGTTCACAGGTACGGAGTCCTCAGAGATGTCGCTGCAGGGTTGCTATATCTTCACGAAGAGTGGGAGCAATGTGTAGTGCACAGAGACATCAAGTCCAGCAACGTCTTGCTGGACTCCGACCTCAATGGAAAGCTGGGGGATTTCGGGCTTGCCCGTCTGTACGAGCATAACGAAAACTCCCAGACCACTCGTGTAGTGGGAACGCTGGGATACATCGCACCAGAGCTCATACACACGGGAAAGGCCAGCCCCGCCACAGATGTGTTCAGCTTTGGTATTTTTATGTTGGAGGTTGCATGTGGAAGGAGACCTGTCGATCCCTCTCTCGAACCTGCCCAAATAGTTATGGTGGACTGGGTGAGAGAGCTCCATGCAACTGGCAGTCTCATGGATGCAGCCGACTCGAATCTTGGTGGGCAGTATGTTCAAGCAGAAATGGAGAGAGTGCTCAAACTAGGGCTGCTCTGTTCTAATCCTCAGCCAGAAGGTAGGCTTGGCACGAGACAAGTTTTGCAAATATTGGAAGAGGAAGCTCCAATACCAGGTTTCGAGGCTCCGTTTTATTTGGAGATGAGTCAATCTAGCGATACTTGGAAGTCTCCTCCGTATTACAGTCGCAGCACAGATGCTTCAGCTTCCATGTATCTAGACGCATGATTGACTATGCCCTATCAGGTCAAATCCGTTTCCCGATGATGCCACTGTGTATGTGGTCAAATCCGTTTCCTGATGATGCCACTGTGTATGAGATGTATCTTTGTGTACTGGACTGTTGCTGCGATAACCTTCCTGTTAGTGTCTTAATACCCTTCTTGTTACTGATTAACCTACGCTTTTGGACGTACGGATTTAAGTATGCGTACCTTTTTATTTTATTTTTGTATTGGAGAGTATGTGTACCATATTTGTATATGGTACGTAATTGTAGCTTTTGTAGCCTTTAATGGCAGCATTTACTTGCTAAGTTTTAGCTTATTGTAGTCTTTAATGGCAGCATTTACTTGCTCAGTTTGGAAATCGTTGGTAGCTTATTGTAGCCTTTAGTGGCAGCATTTACTTGCTCACTTGGAAATCGTTGGTTTTATAGCTAATATCATAATTTACGCCGAAGACGTATCCAATTTGAGAAGAGCCGGCCTATTTTTTCAGCTATCAACGACTGAAACCCATCGGGAGACGATACAAATGATTTCACCCGTCCAATCTTTTCTGTGCATTTTTACCGTTTATTTTGACGTCAGTCTTATTTTCGCTTTTCCTTTTCCGTCGGTAAAACTGCTTTTTTGTGTATGTTTTAACGTCAGTCTTATCCTTCATCGGAGGGCATGTGAAAATTTTTCCTCTGCCACCGTAGGATTTGACCGATGGCTGGACGTATTGCATTTATTAAAAATCCCGCATGTATTTCTTGTATCAATTGTCATCCCGCATGTATTTCTTGTATCAATTGTCATCCCGCATGTTCTTGCTTGAAAAACATATTATTACAGCAAACAAAAGTAATTTAGATCCTTGCAATAACACCATTTCATCTTCAATGCTTTATTGAATCAGTAATCAATAATAACCCCTCTTTTGCAACGAATGCCTTCAACAAATCCATCTCCTTTATAACCATCCTTACAACTGCGCCTCACACTACCTTTGACATCTGTGTTGGAAAAGCAATATATGTTGGCATCACACACTTACCCATAATAGCCCAATACAATTCCAGCCCAAACTCTTGAAATCACCCAAAGAATGAACCCTGTGCACTTGTGCAATGTCATTGACCAAAGTAGAATTTCGTAGCAATCAAGGCTCCCATAAAGCTTATTGCAAGCCCTTTTATTTTGAGGCACTTCGAAGGCTACAGTAATTGAGAAAACCAGAGACATGTTTGAACTCAATAATATGTAATTGATTCACATATACAGTTAATAATACAAAGTTGAACCATTTTCATTAAAATAATATACTTACCCAAGACAAATGCTAATAACTTCTGGCTTGATTCTTCCGAATGATGCTCACCCAACTGCTTCCACAAATCTTATCCTTCATAACAATCTGCATTCCCCAATCTTAAGCATAACAGTATACATTTTCAAATCGAAGTTCAATATCTAACAAACATTTTTTTCAATTGCAAAGTTATAAAAACTTTTCTGTGCAAAATAATTAAAACAGTCAAATTTATTACCAAACATTCCAAAAGCATGGTGATAAAACAAAATATGAGACACCCGTCACAATGTATCATCATTATCTAGAGATATTGTCTTCAAAAACCCTACAAATTAAGGCGGTGATGCAAAAGAGTAATGGGATGTGGATTCATGCTAGGTATTATAGATGGAAATACTACGATAGACATGTATGAATACTGGAATCACAAACAGGGCAGTTGAAGCGTTTGACAAGACATATTTATATGTGAACTATGGAGTAGAATATGGACAATGCATGTGAATATTTGATAGAGTTACTCAAAGAAATGTGATCTGTAGACGCCTTGGTTGAAAAATTTACAAAAAATGGATTCGAAGAAAAGGCTTTAGAAATTCATGAGCAAATGGTGGTCTTATGGGCATACATCAAAATATTAGTCTCAAAAATTAATGTGAAGAGCAAAATGCAGGTCGTAATGCTTTAGAAATGAATCAAACCAAATAAGACATGCAACTCCACATGTGGAAGCCATGCAGTTCATTTAGGGACGTGACATTCCTAATAATGGAAATGTGGTGTCATAGAATCCTATTCAAGGTACGTGGACAGTCTTAAAAATGTTGAAGCACAGTCAAGGCATGTGAACCATTTTACTTCTGTGAATATTGTGTGTGCATATACTCATTGTACTCATGGTTTCACTTTTGTAAAACTCGAGGCTTTCCATTTTTATTTTAAAACATTACACATAAAACCCTTGAGACTTTAAATGAGATCTTTTTAATCCAGATTGCAATGGTTTGGATATTAGAATATCTCATTAAATATTTTTGCCCAAACAAGAATTAGGAAGCCAAATAAGCATTAAGGATATAAAATTTAGTGGGACTTAAAACTGTTTGGATTATAAGAGATAGTTTGTCCAAACCTTCTCAAATAAAGATATACTTTATAAATTTGGTTATAATATTAGTCATGTTATGTGGTAGGTATATATATATAAATTCAAAATAATGGCAAGTTATATCTAATTATATTCATTTTAGAAATTGCAATTATCAAGTATCTTCAAAAGCATAAAATGATTAACATATATAGAGATACCAAGAAAAAAAAATATAGAAAAGTGAATAATTGTAGGCATCTGACTTTCTATATTTCTAGGTTTGTATATGTTGGTCTTGCATACACATGAGATGCTATTGTCTTCCCTTCTCTCCTACGCAACCAAGGAGTGAACAACTATAGTTTAGATACTATTTTCTAAGGGTTTAGCATTTAATATTGATATGTGGATGTCTTTTAGGTCACTTCTTAACTTTAGTGTTCCGAATAAGTTTCCCTAATGTGACACTAAGAAAATAAATTAAAATGAAAGTGGAAAAGAGATTATAAATTGAAAATTGATAGTTACTTCTTATAATTATGTACTTATTTTTTCATTTGTATTCTTCATGAATGAAATTTTACATTGATAGTAACATTCAATCTAAACATAGATTTTGGTTAAGATATTTCTCTTACATACATGATAATCAAATACTTAGGTTTATATAATGAATATAAAAAACACTAGCTTATAAAGTTACTTCTTATGATTTTTAATAGAATGCATATATAAGTATAAATTCACTTACATTTATAGTTAAAAAATTTATGGGAATGTGCAAATTATAAATTAGATCTTAATCTAAGAAAGTCAATGTAAATTAGATAAGGTATAGTTAGCTCTAGGTTCGATGATAAATAGTTGATGGAGATTTGAAAATCTACCTATATTAAATTTAAGAACATGACCTCTTTATCAATGCATTGCTTAGATTTTGTATTATATACATGTACTCTATCATAGGTCAAGTTTGTACTTCTACGTCACTTCTACATCTATAAATTCATTATTCGTTGTGTGGCTCTAATCTTGTTAATTTTACACTCTTTCTCTTTCAGTCATTTAAATCATCTCAATTTGTTTTACTATCTAGATTGACAATATTTATGATTAGCTTAAGTGGGTTGTTGAGACCACTAAGAGAAATATTCTCTTGGATTAAACCCCAAAAAATATGTTTTACAATCAAGCAAATGATCAACAAACAATACACCCTACAATGAATATGTAGACTTCGAGTCAATTTAGTGCACCTAACCAAAGCGTTATCCTAACATCATTGCTCATTAAATGCTCTAGGATGAGATGATCAAATGTGATGCCTAGATGATATAATGAATGCAAACTAATGTCTTTGTAATTTTAAAATTTAAATTTTAGAAATTTAGGGTTAGATTTGTAGATTTGTGATCAATCTTCCACCCATAGACATGACCTAAAATGATGAAATGGTAAAGTTTTTGTAAGGGACGAAAGTTTAATTATGGAGAATCCAATAATGTTGTCTATATAGATAGATGTGTAGAAATAGATAAAATATAAATAAATTTATGCAAATGTGTATATATAAGAATAAATAAATATAAAACACCAACCCTAGAGCCCTCCAATAGAAACAAGCAACAAGCTTTCTATAGAAACTTCTTGGGTATCCAAAATCTTCTCCAAAGATTCCAAGACAATAAGCAAGTCAACAAGCACAAAAAAACAAAGCATTCACATACCCAGACAAAACCTCAAATCTCCCATACCCATAATTGAACTTGCCGTTTGCAGGAAGCCGAGAAGTATATGATGCATACAGTCCAATTGCAAGGGTTGCACAATCAAACAGCATATGGCAGGTGTCTGAAATAAACCCCAGGCTATTATTCATAAAACCAGAAACAAACTCAACCACCACATATGTCGTATTGATGTAAGTGAAAGGCTTCGTTCACGCGGACCCTAAGCTTGATCTCCGCGTTTTGCCTGCCAACTACACTTTACCGAATTCCACATCTCTTTGGTCAATATTTTGGTCAATATTTGTATGGATGGATGAGATCAGTTTCATCGTTGTGCATCCCTTTTCCTGCATTGCACATCGTTGATAGCAGAAATCAGCTTGGCTCATCTCATAGAGGGAACGCCGAAGTCATTTATAGATATATAAATATATTGAATGATTCACATAAAATAATCACATAAATATTTAAAGTCAACCATTTCACATATATACATTTTGATTTATAATTATATGTATTATAAAATAAAGTTTTCAAATATATAGTAAATTATTATCTAAAAGTGGTAAATTTGAATAAACATTTAATTGTTATTTAATTTTTTAATCAAGCATTGCTTAAAATATAAAGACTCATTTAACTATATTGTGTTCTATTAAAAATAAAAATCATTTTGTTTCATTCATGTTTGGATCCTTGTAAGTGGATGCATAGTTTATTTGAAGCTATCACTTCTCCATTGAGACTTCAATTGAACAAACAACATCATTTGCTAAATGGCCTATCAATTGACCTCATGTACTACACAAATTTATTTAAAAAAAAAAAACAAACCAAATTATTTCATAATTGACCTTACACACCTCTTCGGTGCACCTATTGCACACCAAGGTGCAATTGCTAGTTTTTTATTGTAATCGAAGTTGAGACGTATGCTTGGATATTTATAATCCAATCAAAATAAAATTTATGTTAAAAAATTTAGCAAAATTAATATATCTATGGTTTGTATTTATTTGTGTTATGGAAGTAATGTTCAATATATGTGGGGTATGTGTGGTATTGGCGATTCTTACTAAGCCCCCCTATTGTGGATGGATTGTTTTGCAAATCTCAAAGTGTCTCTCTTCTAAGTCCAATTTATCCAAGGAATTAGGTTATTCTACTTATTTATTGATGATAAACTAACCAATGTAATATAACAATACAACACAAATGCACAACTCAAGTTAGGGAAAAGATAGATTTAATTGATTTCGTCAAAACTTTCTTATAAAATTGTCCATGCCCTCAAATAATTTCATCACACATATGTACAGGTTGGCACTATTGATAATGCTTGGAGCACTTACAATGGATACATCACCACCCAAGGACCCAAAAACTCTCCATGAACTAGTCCTTACTACAAGACTAAAACTCATCACCTTCATGTTATTTTAAAGTGTCTTGAAACTCACTAAAATGATGATCCAATAATTCTACTCACATCGAATATTTTCTTTAGACCTCGTTATTCAATTCATACTCCCATGAATTATTCTCTCAATCACCTAGGTACAATGGACAACCTATCCCATGATTAAAGCACCTTTCCTTCCTTGCATATCTACCTTGACATACATGCCTCTTGGACAAGTCACTCTAACATTCCCCAATTATGACTAACCTTTTGTCACACAATCAATACCCTTTTATGCCTTCACTACACTTCCCCTAAGTCATCTACACTCATCCCACATATTGCACCTTCTTAGCAATGTATCCATATACCCAAAACACTTTCAGCTCTCTTCTCTTTCATAATAAGTGTATCCTCCCCATGGGTTATATTTAAACCTCTTAGACATAATTTATGTTTAGTATAGTCCTTAGCCCTCTTTTAAACATTGGCCGCAAACAAACCATATTACAATAGAGTTTTACCATGATTACCTCAATCTCCTCATTCTCCTAGCATCTTCAACCCAATCTCTACAAGCCCTAAATATTCTTCACACTCCCTAAATATCCTCGCTTCAACACATTGCATAAAAATTTCATGATTACCTCAAGATCCTCATTCTCCTAGCATCTTCAACCCAATCTCTACAAGCCCTAAATATTATTCATGCTCCCTAAGTATCCTTGCTTCAACACTTTGCATAAAAATGTCTTTTCTATGCCATTGCTTTAACTTTCATGAATGGATCTCATAAATAATCCTCTCAGGTTGTCCAAGATTAAATATCGAAAATGATCCTCTAGGATCCCTTCCTAAATATTTTCCAAAGTACTCCCTAACTATTTCTCCCAAAATTTTCTATAATAATGGACCTACCTCTCCCTATATATGTTTGACAATCAAATATATAATCCATAACTTATCAATGTTCCCATGCAATATCTCAAAACTCTTGATGAATGACTAGATGTAATGGTTCATCTTAGTGGCATGCCCCCTTAATGGCCCTAATTATTTAACAATACATTAATTATTTGATTCTTCCATCCATAAAAATATTCAAGGAAACTTCATAATTCAATCTCTACAATTTTTTTTTTGAAATTGAAAGAGATATACAATTCACAATTCTACCTCTTGAATCAAAAAAATCTCATTGTTTATTTTCTTTTGGATTCCATGATCAAGTTTTGATACAACTTGTAAAATAAAAATAGCACAAGAGAATAATATAATAGGAAATATTCTACAATAGATTGATAATAATTGAGAATAATAAGCCACTTTAAGGGGAACAACCTCCAAAAGTTTCTAATAATAACATAATTTGAAATATCACAATCATAAACTAACCACTAGATGCAACAACATAATTTAAATTTTCTCAAACATTTATGCTCATAGTTCTCATATAGGGAGAATAATTCTTTGAGATGAGTCAAATTTATTAAAAAGATCTCATTCAAAGTTTAAATGGTCAGTTGTGGGAGATTTTAATACTCCCCTTAAATGTTTACAAAATTTTTGAAAGGCACTAGGTAGCTCAGTAAGATTCTAGAGACATAAAAATTTACTGATCTATTATATGATGTATTGTCTCTTATTGGAAGAATAAATATAGTTCTAAAGGGAAAGCTAGATGAGTTCCAATATCTCATTCCATCTTACATATAAACTATTAAAAAATAAAATACAAAGATAAAAATGACATGGGAGTGGAAGCAATAATTTAATGATCTTTTTTTTCTCTTTTTTTCTTTCTTGATGTGCTAGAGGTATCCCTGCAACCAAGCCTAGTGCCCTACTAGTCTTACCTTGAACTAATTTAATGATCTTATTTCTACTTTTATGGATCTAACATTGAATATAATGAAAAAGGGTATCATATTCTCATGAACCACCAACTAGATAAATACCCAATAATACTAATAAAGACATAAAATTTATAAAAGGGGACAAATATACATGTGTTTACTTGTTCTTGTGTGTGGTTTCATTTTCTTGTATGTGGGTTGCATGTGCTTACATGTGCTTGTATGTTAATGCATGCTACATATATATGTTGTATGAGAGTATCACGCCATTGTAAATTTTATATTTTAATTTTGTGCTAAATCCTAAAAAATATAACTTGGACTAAAGTGGAAACCCTAACTTTGAAACTAGTATCATTGTTGAAGTTTTAAATTTTGTATGGATTTAATGATTGGTGCTTTAGATTTAACACTTCAATTGATAATTGTTATAATTGTTGAATAATTAAATATTGTGAAGTAATTGGTTTTATTTTAATTTATGGCATGGTTGTGTCTATATATGTATGTTACATTTTGGACTAAATAGGAACTAAAAATATTGTGTTGAATTATTCATGAGATTTGGAATGCCATTATAGGTGCCAAGGGTGCAAAAAGTAGACCTAGCAACTTATCCTAAGAATAGTCCTAAAATCATTTAACTTTTCCTTTGTAAACATGATATTGAGTCACTTTATATGGATTCCATAATTGTGAAATCTATAATAGATGCTCATTATATGCGTCATAATAGCTAGTCACCTCACTCTAGAATGGTATTTAGGTAAACTCCTTACCTTTCTTGAGATGTTCTATAATTGTTGTGGTAGCAGGTTTGTGGATTCTTTGGTTTTGTTAGATATTAGTTGAAAAACCCATTCTAAGAATCAACTTCCTATTATTTACTTGTCTGGACTTTGCAATTATGGACATGTACATATTTATAGATAATAGCAATAATAGAAATCTTCAAATAAAATAAAATAAAAAATAAAAACATAAATAACAAAAATGGAAGAAGGAAAAAATAACAACAAGAAAAGTGGAATATGCATAGAAATTTTCATTAAAGACTGGATATTAGAAAGAAAATATACTACTAGATGAATTTCCCTCCCTTCTACGGTTGGGACATAACCTGAATTAAATAGGCATGGCATGGGTATGCATAATTGGGGAAACCACCCCATTATGGAGGCATGGTGAGCCTTCATTTTCCATAAAAATATATAAGTTGTGATATTAATACAGTTCCTCTGGTGTTGGAAGAATGAAGAAGAAACCCTTTGGTGTGTTTTCATTGATGCCAACATTGTTTGGTAATAGTTGTGCCTAATTTGGTAAACAATGTGTTACCCCGATTTGGTAATTTGGTTCAAAATTTCTCATATTAGAATATCAGCCTATGTGGTTTCAGTATGTTATTCAAGTTTATTAAATGCATCTATGAATAAGTTTTCAGTGATTTTGGTTGAATGGGTTGAAAGATACAAATGTCAAAAGTTCAACATACAGTTTTCTTTTTGTGATCAAGTCTTCTTCTAGCCAATATGAATAAGTGGTTTGAAGTTTAATATGTTGTGCAGATGTTAAAGAGATCCTTTTTAGTTCTATGTTGACCCAAGTCATGCCTTGCATGTTTTGGTTTGAGCATGAAAGGAATTTTATTTCAAATGTTGAGCCAACAAGCTATTTTTGAATTAAGTATGTGTAGATCTAATTAGGCCAACCTAATTGATGCATGTAGATGCAACACCATATATATATATATGAAATATTTTTCTATTGAAGATGTGACATGTGATATGAAGCAATGTGTTATAGTGTGATATTATGCAAGCTTATATGTACGAGTTTTGTATCATGGAAAATTTGTAGTATATCTTGTTAAACTGTGAACTAGCACATGATTTTGTATTTGAGAGCTTAATTGGAACTGAATTCAACACATAAAACATGTATTCTATCAGTTCATTTTTAGCAGTGAGCAACACTCCATTTTGTAATCATTTTAGGTTGTGAGTCATTCAAAGATAGTGTGTACTAGCAGTGTGCGCCTGTAATATCTTATAACTGATTATAGTATATTGTGAGCTAGTCCTTACCATGGTTTTTCCCATTTTGGATTTTCCATGTTAAAAACTTGGTGTTTATGTGTTATGTGGTGTTATGATATCTTTTGTGTCCTTACTTACAATTATAGTTAGATGTTCTTTAATGTTTGGATGGTTCATAGATGAATTGTTTAATAGAATGTTGATTTACCCCCCTCTCAATATTCTGGGTGTTCAACAATTAGTATCTAAGCTTGGTTACTTTAGAAAAGCCTAACAAATTGAGGAAGATCATTGAGGTTGAACACATGGCTGACAAAAAGTGTCTTATTCCTTTGGAAGAAATATCTACAATTGAATACATTGGAGATGACTACACAATTGACAAATAACTTAATGCTAGTCTTGAAGATCTTGAAAAAGTTGAAAATGAGAAATAAATTATAAAGGAGAACCTAAAAGAAGCAAATGAATGCATCAAAAAATTAAGAGAGAAAATCAAAGAGTTCAAGGAAAGAATAGAGAAGTTAGTGATCAGTTGAAGAAAGAAAATAAGGACATTACCATATTAAAATTGTAAGTGGAAGAAAAGAGGAGAATTGAGGACTATCAAAATGCTAAAATTCAGAGCAAGACTAATGAATGCATCAAGCTTGAACAAGAAGTGGTAACCCTAAGATCAAATCTAGAGAAAGTAAGAGCTCATGAGGAAAAAATCAAAATGAATTCTACGAGGTTGGATGAACTGATTGTAGGAAAAAAACCCTCTAAGGACAAAAGTGGTTTGGGACATGAAGGACAAAGCTCAAAGGAAAATCAATCCCCTAACAAGGTTGACAATCAAGGGAAGGCTTAGGGAAATGGTAGACATATCAAGAATCACAGAAGCAATACCAACAAGACTCCTATCAGATAGCGTAATGCTCAAAGGTACTCATCTTTCAATGGTATTTTTTTTTATATAATTTTAATATATAGAAACAACAGCCAAAGAGAGCCGAATCAAAATTGATTTTTGGATACGTTGTTTAAGAATTGGGATATAGAACCATTTAGTGTTGATGTAGCAGAATAGATTCAATACTGGTAGAATGATTCAATCTTTTCAAGGCTTTTGATTAGAGACATAAAAAATGGGTTTTGAAGGGGCCCACAACCCTTTACAAAAGAAAGTAGCTGAAACTAAAGAAAGCTACTTTGTGTAGTGTTTTTAATCTACCCAAAAACAAGTAAATCACTCAAGATAGGGTGATGAGGAGTTCAAACTAGCATGCAATACCTCCTATTGTTTATATTTTCCCATGATGTTTGGTTGTATGTGTGCTCACTCAAAATTTCAGCAGCATAATGGTGCTCCAATGCAAAAATGGGTGAGAAGGGTGAAAATGGCTAAGTTTTGGCTATAGAGATCAATGGATGAGGTTAAGAGATTGACCAAAGGAATTGAAAATTCCTTTTTAATGTGCATGTAAAGGATAAAAGGAATTTAATATTCCTTGGGAAAGAGAAAAGGAATTTAATATTCCTTGGGAGATGAGAGAGGAATTAAAAATTCCTTGGGGATAGGGAGAGTTGACCAAGAGAGGTTTGATTAGGCTATAGTTGGAAGGATTAGAAGGTTAGATGGCTAATGAGGTTAGGATCCAGCGATGCAAAAGTTGGAGGATGTGACATCCTAATCATGGATTAGGAATAGTGCACATCCCTAATGATGGGATTATGAGGTGGATTAGGATTAAGAAAAAGTGATGGAGGATGTGACATGTGAGGAATTAAATTTAAATGTATTATTTATTTAATTATTTGAGGAAAAGGGGAATAAAGGGTAAGGTATTTAACTATTTAACTAAATACCTTAGGGATTTAGAGGAATTTAGGGGTATTAATTAAATAATAGTAATATTACTTAATTAATGGAAATAAGAGGATATTTAGATGAAAAAGGATAAATTTGACCAAATGTAAGTGGTAAAATTAAGGTGTCTACATTTTTCCCCTCTTTGAGATGGTGTTACGAAGTAGCATCATTTCAAAGAAGATTAAAAGATAGCACCAAGAAGAAGATGGTTAGATTAGGAAAGATGCCCCAGTCATCAAAGGAGTGACTAGGAAGAAGGATGACAGGAGTGAAGATGAAGATTAGGGATTGAGGATGCCCCCTTGAAGAGGGACATGTAGGTTAAAAGAAGAGAACACCCAGGTGTGCTCTCAAAATGAATGAGAGATGATGAAAATTATGACTAGGAAGATGATGCAAAGTGATGGAAAAAATAGAGGACGGTAAGATGAAGAGAGAGAAGAAAGCTAAAAGGGATTCAAGGATAAATGTGATGTTGCCTCGGTCAAGCTACAAGCCAAAATGGGTTGATGATGGATGAAGTGTTGTTGAGGAGGGAGTAATATATCCCAAACAACACAAAAGTATAGGGAAGGATACATCCCGATGATGATGATGAGAGTGTTGAGGAGGGAAGGATACATCCCAGAACAACACCAAAGGATAGGGAAGGAGATGATGATGATGAAGGTGTTGTTGATGAGGGAAAGATACATCCAGATGATGATATTAGTGTTGTTGTTGATGAGGAAAGGATACATCACGAAACAATGAAAGGATAATGGGGAAAGATACATCCTGATGATGAAGACAATGATGATGATTGGATCAAGGCTTGTAGCAAGGCTGGGAACAAGACCAAGGATGTGATTAGGTGATTTGTGCTAGATTGAATGGATTAGGATTGGATGGAGATGTGAGATGGTTGAAATGAATGAAGATGATGGAGGAAAAGACACTTAGAATAACCAATCTATATTATCCTAAGAAGATTGAAGAGATGATGATATGATGAGGATGCAAATAATGGAGGGAGGAAAATAGAGATGATAGATATATGAGGAGACTGATGAAGAATTAATGGATGGTAGCCAAAGCAAGCAAGTTAATTGTTATGTGTTATGCTACCATGTAATGAGAACTTAATTTGATATAGCATGAGATACTAGATGCACCGGGGTATGAG
>VDFB02140085.1:0-18356 GCA_007258455.2 Sequoia sempervirens | reverse complement strand
ATATTTAACAAAATAATCACTTACCACCTCTAGGCGATCACTCTCCTTGAGGGAAATATTTGCATACCCATGTTGTGGCATGTTGAAGCCCTATAGAAACCATCCAAAGAGAAATTAAACTATGAATCAATAATTGTTTGATTTTTCACTAACTAAAAACTATAACAACAAATGCAAATTGAAATTTAGTAATTTGCTTCATACCTCTGTGAGAGGCATCAAGGAGTCTATAGCAGAAGAAACACCAAGCTCCATTGCCTTATGAACATGTGGAGGTGTATCTACTCCCAACATCTGAAAACAAAACAACAAATTATTCAATCATGGAAACTACAATAGTGATGCATGTCATGGCTTATAATGTAAGGGATAATGAACAAAATTTTGAGTACTTATTGAACTATATATTTTTGACTATCATGCTTACTATTTTCCCCTTCCATAGCTTGTTCGAAAGCACATTTTTTAGGATTTTATCCATAGTAGCAAGGTAGTGAACCATTTGATAAAATGCTTTGGTAGATATGTACAAAAATTGTGGTAGCATAGAGAAGGTAGTGAACTATTTGAAAAAATGCCTCAAAGAAATGTGGTCTCATGGTGATGGAATTCCATGACACATTTGTGTGTCATGGCATTCCATCACTATGAGACCACATTTCTTTGAGGCATTTTTTTAAATGGTTCATTTCCTTCTCTATGGTATTATGTTGGGATGGGTTGGATGGTATACTGTGGTGTTGGTTATAAGATGGAGGGTGATCATGACATGAAGAGGGAAGGGTGGGGATATGAACAAGTGGAATAAAAGGTGGAAGGTTTCATGGATTGGTAAATTGAGGATGACGATGAGGACCTTAAAAATAATTTGGAGGGAAATTTCGGCTAAAGGCTTGGTTTCTATTCTTCAGGCAATGAGCTATTTGAAAAAATTCCTCAAAGAAATGTGGTCTCATGGTGATGGAATGACATTCCATCACCATGAGACCACATTTCTTCAAGTCATTTTTTCAAACTACTCACTTCCTTGACTATGATATTTCCTACTATTATGCTTTGATAGATTTTTTCCAAGCATCCATAGTTTGTTGGAAAGTACCTATTTTAGGCTTTTAGCCATAGCAACAAGGAAGTGAGTAGTTTGATAAAATTATTTGGTAGACATGTATGGAAAATTTGGTAGCATAAAAAAGGTGGTTAGCTATTTGAATAAATTCCTCAAAGAAATGTGGTCTCATGGTGATGGAATGGCATTCCATCACCATGAGACCGCATTTCTTCAAGGCATTTTTTTAAACTACTCACTACCTTGTCTATGCTATTGCTTATTGTTACACTTTGATAGATCTTTTCCAAGCATCCATAGTTTGTTGGAATGTACCTTTTTTAGGCTTTTAGCCATAGTAGTAAGGAAGTTCAATTAGTTTGATAAAATGCTTTGGTAAACATGTATGGAAAATGTGGTAGCATAGAAAAGGTGGTGAGCTGTTTGAAAAAATACCTCAAATAAATGTGGTCTCATGGTGATGGAATGGCATTCCATCACCATGAGACCACATTTGTTTGAGTAATTTTTTCAAACTAATCACTACCTTGTCTATGCTATTGCTTACTATTATGCTTTGATATATTTTTTCCAAGAATCCATAGTTTGTTGGAAAGTACCTAATTTAGGCTTTTAGCCATAGTAACAAGGAAGTGAGTAGATTGATTAAATGCTTTGGTAGATATGTATGGAAAATGTGGTAGCATAGAAAAGGTGGTGAGATGTTTAAAAAAATGCCTCAAGGAAATGTGGTATCATGGTGATGGAATGGAATTCCATCACCATGAGACCACATTTCTTCGAGGCATTTTTTAAAACTACTCACTACCTTGTCTATGCTATTGCTTACTATTATGCTTTGATAGATTTTTTTCAAGCATCCATAGTTTGTTGGAAAGCACCTATTTTAGGATTTTAGCCATAGTAGCAAGGAAGTGAGTAGATTGATAAAATGATTTGGTAGACATGTATGGAAAATGTGGTAGCATAGAAAAGGCAATGAGCTATTTGAAAAAATGCCTCAAAGAAATGTGGTCTCATGGTGATGGAATGGCATTCCATCACCATGAGACCACATTTCTTCAAGGAATTTTTTTAAACTACTCACTACCTTGTCTATTCTATTGCTTACTATTATGCTTTGATAGATTTTTTTCCAAGAATCCATAGTTTGTTAGAAAGCACCTTTTTTTAGGATTTTAGCTACTGTAGCAAGGAAGTGAACTGCTTGATAAAATGCTTTGGTAGACATGTATCGAAAATGTGGTAGCATAGAAAAGGTGGTGAGCTATTTGAAAAAATGCCTCAAAGAAATTAGTGAACTATTTCTTTGAGTCATTTTTTCAAACAACTCATTTCCTTGTCTATGCTATTGCTTACTATTACTCTTTCATATATTTCTTCCAAGCATCTATAGGATAGACAAGGTAGTGAACTATTTGAAAAAATGCCTCAGTAAAAAGTGGTCTCATGTAATGCCATGAAAAGAAAATGAAATTGGAAGCTTCTCCTAGTTATTACTTATGCTACATGACATAATTGCATCACTGCTTATGTTGAATTTCTAAACAACTATATTGTAGTTGAAATTTTGTCATCTATCAACATCTAGTTATTAGTTATGGAATGTGAAGTAATGCTTTGAGTTTGACAGATGTGCAATGCAATGTAGTCAATGATATGAATATAGACTACACAAATCTATTAAGTGCAATTCATTAGTTAAACTTTTATTCTATTACTTGTGTGAAGGTTTGTCTAACTCCACTAGCACTAGGAGGTGTTCCCATGAATCCTCCAATATTAGCCTATTCAACATTCAAAATCAGATATTAGAATACCATTCATATAACAATGCTATTCACATGTAATAAATTTATAATTGTTTACTAGTTACATACCTCAACGGTAGATGCAGTGGAGTAATAAACAAATGGAGGGCCAGTGTATTTAGTATCAACACTGTGATCCTGAAATTTTATTACAATCATAAAACTAAATTAGTTAATATTGCATTTCAAAAATGAAATTTAATAAATTAAATTCAATGAACATGCTAACATTTACCTAAGTATCGATTCAAAAAGCCTCTTTCAAAATGTCAATTTCCCTCTCCATCTCCATAGCTACAAACGTATCATGTGCACCAGCCTCCTGAGTGTCTGTGGGGTCATATGTATAGGTCGACCCACAAACCTGACAAGAATGGGCTGGAAGCATACCACTCAAAGATTCCCTTGGATGGCACTGTACTACAGGATTGGCATGTTGGATGATACTTTGTGTCAAAGATTTGATAGCCTACTAAGTGTCCACCTCAACACTCTCCTTCATGACAGAAGGGATAACAATGTGCTCATGAGCTGGCCTAGCGAGAGCTCGTCTCACTTGACATTGAGGATCCAGTCGTGCACTAGATCTATCCTGTGCCAACCCCCCACCTTTCCCCTGAAAGTCCCTCATATCAAAATAATTGGGGATTTTGTCGAGGATGACCTCACAGTAGAGTTTCCTTAAGAAATATTGGGGGACTTCACAATTGTTGCATGGTGGATAGTCAAAAACCACACACCACCTATCCCAAAAATAGTTCCCAATCCTTTGGTGGTGGAACCAATGGATAGGAAACCTCTTGGCATTAAGGTCAAGAATTTGATTTGTGCATGGGTCGGTGAATAGTGAGCACAAATCATTTTTTGTATTTTTTTCATCTTTTATTTCTTTATATGATAATTTGTCTACATAAAAATTCCTAGAAGCTCGCCTCTTATCTACCCAACCACTTAATTATTTGTTGATTGCATCTACATGTTTTAAAATTTCTTGAAGTGTATTGGTAAGTGTTCATCTTTCTATGGTTGAACTTATTGGATCATTCAACCTTGTGATTAACTCCTCAATCTATTTTTTATTGTTTTCAATTACCCCCATTAAATTTTGCTAAGTGTCGGGAGGATGTTGAGGAATTGGTGGAGGAGATTGTGGTTGTGGTTGTTGTAGATTTTGTTCATGTTCTTGTTTCCATAGTTGTTGAGGATTTTCAGGAGGGTTTTTAGGTTCATTAACATCTCCTAAAAATTAAACAAATGAAAATAAAAAACAACCTAAAATTATGTATTTAGCAAAAAATACGCAAAATAAGTAAACAATGCTTACTTGTTTGACCTCTCCGTCGACATGGCAGCATCCTGGCGATGAAAATGTAACAAATCGGTGAAGACATTGCAAGTTTATCTCCTTCCAGAACACGAGCATGCAAATGCACGTTTTTTGGCTGTGGGCTTGAAAAAGCACAGTGAGAAAGAAATGAACTCTTTTGCTTTTTCTTTTTGTTTTAATGTGCTATAACGCGCTCACATTATAACACAAGCATGTTATAGGATCAATGTGACTAAGCATTTGGCTCATTCACACCAATCCATAATGCAAGCACGTTATAACATGCTCGTGTTATAGCCTATCAAATTATTTTTGAAAATTTGGCCACTTTTTGGCCCCCAATATTTTTGTACCCACCCTATAATAAGAATGAAAAGCTAGGGAAAAATGATAATGGCTTGTTAGAACCCCTTATTCTTGAGAAACACCTAAAGAATCTTGGCCTAGGATGTACCACTAGTAAGGTGACCATTCTTGGCAAGTGTGCTCCTGTTAAAATAGTCAAAGCTTCCCCTTCATTACCTATATCGCTTAGAAGTCCCCTCGATCATTCTACGTCTAACCTACCAGACTTGTTTGAAGATTCCTATGTTTTCATGATAACCACACCATCATTTGAGTCATGTAACCAAGTCATTGAACTAAAATTCATCTATCCCCAACTCATAAACTGGGACCAATGAGAACCACCAATCTTGGATTCATTCGAAACTGATGAAGCTCTCTTCGAATTTATGGGACTAAGGGAGAACATGCCATATGGAGATCATAAAGCAGGATTCAACATTGAACAAGATACACATGCATACTATGGGGAAACAATTGAATGTATCAATTGAAAAATTGAAAATATGAGAATAATATCTTGATCCCTAAGTGAAAACCACACTATGGCACTTTCAGATCATAAAATAGTAGAAGCAAATGATGTATCCAATGGTGAAAACCTCTTTGAGGCACCAAAGGATGAGGGATTCAATCTTCCCCTTAGTGTTAGATACATCAGGAAACATTAGCGGTCCCTGCAGAAAAATGTAATCTTGTGAATGTGGGAATAGATGAAGCACTACAAATCACCTTCTATGCGGAGTCACTTCTAGCTGAGGAACATTTATACTTAGGAGAATTTCTAAAGGATAGAAAGAAAAAAATTGTATGGACTTATGCTGACATGCCAAGTCTAGATCTTAAAGTGGTCATCCACCACCTTGTAGTATATCCCGAAGCAAAACTAGTGAGACAAAAGTTGAGAAATATGCATCCATATATAGCATTACTAGTCAAATTTGAAATATAAAAGCTCCTTGAGGTAGGAATTATTGGAACCATCCACTATCGCGAATGGGTCTCCAATATAGTACTAGTTTCCAATCCCACTAGGGGCATCAAAATCTGCACCGACTTCAGAGATTTGACTAAGCCTTGTCCCAAGAATGATTTCCTCCTACCAAACATTGATATGATTGTCGACTTGACTATGGGACATGAGATTTTATCAGTTATGGATGGTTTCTTAGGATACAATCAAATCATGATTGTAAAAGAAGACCAACATAAAACAACATTCACATGTTCATGGGGAACGTATTATTGGAACATGATGCCAGTTGGGCTAAAGAATGCTGGAGCCACCTATCAAATCATTATGATATTGATCTTTCATGACATGATTCAAAAGACTGTAGAAGAATATGTGGATGAGATCTTAGCTAAATCAAGGAAATGACGATCACATAGCAACATTGGGACCAATCTTTGATAGGCTCAAAGAGTACAAGGTGTGGCTAAATCCAAATAAGTGTGTCTTTGGCATAACATCAGACAAACTCTTGGGATACATTGTGTTAATGTGAGGAATCAAGATAGATCTGGTGAAGGTCAAGAAAATTTTAGATATGGAGGCACCACAAACATTGAAATAGTTGTGGGGTCTATAAGGGAGGCTACAATCTATCAAAAGGTTCATAGCATAGCTGGTAGACAAGACTATCCCCTAATCTTATCTACTGCACAAGGGGATAATATACAAATGGGATGAGAAATGTGACAAAGCATTCAACAAAATCAAGGAGTATCTACTGACACTACCTATCCTAAAAAAATCCTTGATCCTATACATCTTGGCTACAGTAGTAGCTTTCAGTGCTCTTCTTGATCAATACAATGAAATAGGAAAAGAGGGGGAAATCTACTATATCAATAGGACTTTAGTGGGACATGAGCTAAATTACACATTCATAGAGAAGGCTTTCCTCACAGTTGTATTTGACTCAAAAAAATTCAGGCACTACATGCTTGGCCATCAGATAAAGCTCATTGCCAAAATAGATCCACTCAAATATCTATTATCCAAGACAACTCTCACAGGGTGGATGGCTAAGTGGGTGATGATCCTGACAAAATTTGACATAGAATATGTAGAGCGAAAATCCATCAAAGGGAAATTTATTATAGATCAACTAGTTGAGGCACCCCTATATGCAGAGTATCCACTAGTATCATAATTTCCAGATGAGTCAATCTTCCTCCTAAATGCAATAAATCCTTGGAAAATATATTTTGATGGTTCCTACATGTAGGATGGATCAAGAGTAGGTGTCCTTTTCATCACTGCACAATGGGATTGCATTCCAAAATCATATTGGTTGTCTTCCCATGTACCAACAATATTGCAGAATATGAGGCTCTTATCATAAGGCTTAGAATAGTGGTACAATGGTAGATCCTAGCACTAAAAGTCTATGGGGATTCATAGTTGATCATAAATTAGGTCAATGATGAGTACCAAACCAAAGACAACAAGCTCACTCCTTACAAGAAGCTGGTAGGAGATCTCAAAGATTTCTTCATTGATATAACATGTGAGCAGATACCCCGAATGAATAATTGAGTAGCAAATGGTATGGAAACAATTGGGTCCTTGCTAGATATCCCAAAGAACACCCATAAATGCAAGTTCCTCATTGAGTAGCTTATCGTTCCATCTTTTGAGGTACCAAATCTGAGCTTTTGTGTGAAATCATTGGTCTCGGTGATCCTTGGTATCATGACATATTCACATACCTAAAAAGAGGAATCCTCCTAGATGAATCACCTCAAAGTTAAAGAAAGCCTTTGTCAAAAAGTCATCCCGTTTTGTTATCCTAGGAGAGACCCTTTATTGTACAAGTCTTGAGGGAACACTATTGTGATGCCTTAACCCTAAAGAAGCTTTGACTACCCTAACAAAACTACATGAAGGTATTTGTGGATCACATTCAAGTGGTATGACCTTAGCCAAGAAACTGTTGAGGAAGGGGTACTATTGGCCTACCATGGAAAGAGAAGCTCACCAGTATGTGAAGAAATGTATGCAGTTTCAACAACATGGGGACCTCATCCATGCGTTGGCCTAATAATTTCAACCCATCAGTACACCTTGGCCTTTTTTCACAGTGGGGACTCGACCTCATAGGGAAGATCACACCTACCTCATCCAATGACCACAAGTTTATCATTATTGCCATAGATTACTTTATGAAGTGGTTTGAAGCAATTCCTATGACCTATATCATGGGAAAGAAGATCTCAAAGTTCATCCTAAACCACCTCATTTTCCACCATGGTGTTCCACAAGCCCTTATCTCTGATAATAGGACACATTTCAAAAACTAGGATGTCTATGAGTTGTGCCAAAGATTTAATATACAACATTGGTTCTCTACCCCCTATTACCCTTGGGGTGATGGCCAAGCTGAGGCTTCCAATAAAACCATCTTGAAAATTCTTAAAAATACGGTCAATGAAGCTGGTCATGACTGGAATTTGCAATTAAACCCTTCCTTATGGGCCTACAAAACCAATATGTGCACGCCTACAAGTGTTGCACCCTATTCACTAGTATATGGATCTGAAGCTATCCTACCTATTGAGGTCGAGCTCCCATCCCTGAGAATATCCTTGTAGAATCTTATCACTAATGAAGAATATAGGGTGTCATGGTTGAATGAACTAGAACTATTGGATGAGCGACATCTAGATGCTTTGAATCACTTATAGGTTTATTAGAACCGCCTTAAGAGGAGCTACAATAAGAAGATAAAAAATTGGTCCTTCTAGGTAGGAGAGCTCATGCTAAAAGAGAATTAGAAGAATGTACCTAATCCAAAAAGAAAAGGAATGTTTGAACTTAATTGGTTAGATCCCTTCATTGTCACAACAAGTTACAAATCAAGAGCATATCAGTTGTCAACACCTGAAGGTGAACCCTTTCAATAGCCCATTAACAACTCCCATATCAAAAAATTTTATGCCTAGGCTTGCAAGATATAAATCCAAAAAATACAGAAAAATAAAAAAATAACAAAATCCAAAAAAATTAGAAAAGGATTGAAAACGATAAAGAGAAAAATCATACTCTAGTGAAAACCACTTCGGTGGCACTTTGGGAAAGTATCTTGGTGAAAACCTAGCAAACAAGTGCCTTATGAAAATAAGCACTCTCCATCCACCATTTCCTCTATTGGATTATCATGCATTGCTTTTCATCGCATTTATCCTTCATCCTATTATTCTTTCCATCACCCATCTGCATCTGTATCATAACTCGGTCTTGTGTAAGTATCATGTTCCCCTTTAGTACTACTTGGCACATTCCTAAGGTCAGTTTGTCCTGCTTATATTGAGGTAGTCTATCTCATCATGTTGGGGGAATTTTCCTATACTTGCATCAGATTGGGTTCATGTATATTATTGAAGGTCTCTCATAACATCACAAAATCCAAAAACATTCATAAAAGCAAGAAATCCAAAAAACATTCATAAAATTAGAAAATCCAAAAACATTCATAAAATAAGAAAATCCAAAAACAGGTCAAAATTAGAAAAGGTCAAAAACATGGTTGTCAAACTATGTTGTCTCTAAGCTTGAACATAGGAAAGAACATCATTAATGTTCCCTCGAGGCATTAGGTCAATCCTTAGGAGTCTGTCATAATAAACTGGCAATTCATAAATGTTCACATTTTTTATCAATAAACAGGTTTGTGTTAGTCAAACTACGTGGTCTTTGCGCATATAACATAGGAAAGGATAATATTTGATCAGCCCCTAAAGCCTCTAGGATAGTCCTTTAGGTTTGGTTCTTTGTCAAAATCTTAGAAAACATAAAAACATATGTAAAACAACCCTAAATTCAAAAAAATAGCCTCAAAACATTGCATAAAACACCAAAAACATTGAAATATTCCAAAAAATCCAAAAGCACCCACCCCATTTTACTTTCACTCACAATAAACTTCCATCCCCAATAAATTGATCGTCACCATTAACCTTTGGTAAAACAAGTGGAAACAAGTGTAGCAAATTTGTAAAGTGTGAACCTAAACGTAAAAATATTTAGTCTAGATCATTGGGTAAAGAAGTTGGTTAAACCTTTATATCAACAACTTATCATCTAGTTAGTTTCTAAAATCATCTGATAATCATGTCTTGGGATGCATCCTTCCTACAATGGAAATCAACATTGGGTATCACCGTAGTGTTAGTCTTGGCTAGAGGTATGAAGAACATTAGCTTGTTTGTTCACTTGATCTTTTCTATATATTGATTTATCTTATTGCGCCCATTCCAATGACCTCTCGATGATGTCTGTAAAAATGATTTAGAGATAAGGGAATGGGGCATTGATCATTATCTTTCATTTTATGTGCTTGTTGAATATTATTGTAAAATAACCTTGGTGAATACTTTCTTTGTTAGGTGTGTATGGAAGGTGTTTTGGGCATCTTCTTGATTATTACATTGATAGGTTATACCTTTCTATGTTTTTGTCCAAGATGTTTAAAGATTATGAAGTACATCCTAGCAAGGTTTTCATATGTCAGGTGTGAGCAAGAATATTCCTATCTTTTTGTCGAGTCAAAGTCCATTGCACTAGATACAATGCCATCCTAGTTGTCCATACCTTGATGCATTGTATCTATGTATTTTATTAAACATAAGGAATATTGTATCTATGTTTATAAGTTAGGTCTTACTATCCATGACTTTAGTGATCACCTTGGTGAGAACCTAACTGATGTCGAATGACGGATGGGGCACCACATGATCCACTTGATGCCACCCTGCTCCTCTGAGAAAAATCGGGCTACCATCGATCTGCTGAGGGCACTACTTGTAATACAATAACCTATAATAAGATACCTTATGTATGGCCATCCCATACATCTTTGTTGGGACCATCATCCCCACCTGTCCCTATGTGTGCTAGGAAATAACCTCTAGTTGTTGCCTACGCCCTATCTCTTGGGCTAGGGCTATATTGGAATCATTCCTCAGCTATCTCTCATGATCCCTCTCCCTCGTGACAACCTGTAACTATTGTCACACCTGATCTCTCTCCAAAGTAACATCCTATATTTGGGTTTTCAACTATTGAACATGTGTTGTTAGGGCTATGATTTGCGTATCCCATGGATTAGTCCCCTGTGGTGGTTGTTGATCTACTGGCTGTACCAAGGGAGGTTGCTGATCTTGCCTCTGTTGCTCACCCTATCTCTGTTGCTAGTTTGACCCATGTCCACCATGCCCACCATGGGGTGGCTACTGATGTTACCCTATCCATGGACCCCTCTGTCGTCCTCTCCCCAGAACCTATACAATGGTTAGATTCATTAGTTGTACTGGGGCATGAGCCTACCAATACGCATATATGCCACTGTAGTGCCTACATATTGAGGCCCATTAATGTATACCTAGGGTTGTGGTACCAACTATCTAAACTCATCAATAGTGGCCTAATGAGGGATTTTCTATCTCTAGGTAGTCACTTTAGATTTCCTCACAAATATGGCTTTGTACCCATCCTAGGGTGCATCCTGCACCTCTCCAAACTACCTTGCTACCTGATTAGGGAGGTAGCACTCTATCATTCGGTGCTCCTGCCCCTGCATGTATCTAGTATGATGGGTGTAAAAAAGTTGTTGGTCATTGTAGAACCATCTATGGGCCTGGATCCATGGCCTCCACTGAAACATGATCATCTCATCTATGGCCCACCTTCAATGCAAGATCCTTGTAATACCGATATGTTGAAGGGTGGTCATTGCCCCATATCTATATACCACAAGCTCATCACAGTCTATGTCGACAAGTGTGATAATCGGTTGCAGTACTACAATATGCTCATAAGCCCAAATATGGAGCAATGTCACCCTGACTCCTATGCTAGGTGCACCATAGTATACCACTTGATGTATGTCATGGTAAAGAGAGGAGAGAACCATTGGGCCCCAGGCATATACTACCATATCCTCCATCATACACAACCAAGCTATTCCCCATCCAACACTAAATCCCCTAGATTGTCGATTGAGTACAAGGACCCTTGAAATTAATGCTCCCAAAAATAGTGTCAAGTCTAGGGAAATCCCCTCTTAGGCATGCAAGTCAATCTAGCCGCTATCAACCTCATACTCGACTACACCAAGCACCTAAAAATGGCATTTGCTCTAGCCTTTGTGTCATAAATAATACTCTCTCTGTGGATGGGGATCCGCAGAATCCACCACATGTCCTTGAGAGTCAATGTCGCCTCTCCAATGGGTAGGTGAAATGAAGATGTATCTCTATGCCAATACTCGATCAAAGTTGTCATCATCACCAAGTGAGTACGAATCATTGGCATGCATGCTACGAACCTGAAACCAATGGCACCCAAGAAAAACATTGCATCATCAGTAAAATATCTTGCCCAATGAATAATACAACATCAATGCTCCTTGGATAGGAGTGGGCGAAGAACCTCCTACACACCTAGAGTGTGCCACGTCAAATTTTTTAAAAAATAATGAAAAAAAACTAAGCCTAAACCCTATCAATTTAAAAGTGATGCTAAAAGAAAAAGCAACATGATTTCACAAAGGAAAATCAACATTCTTGGGTGATGCTATACCTAAATCAACCCACACGATGCTATATGACAAAGAAAAATAGGCATTTAAAGACAACACTTTACCTAAATTGGTCTTTGTGATGCAATCTCATAAAGGCGAGTCGACATTTTTGGTGTGATGCCATATCAAAATTGAGCCTTGTGACGCTATCCCATAAGGGCGGGCGGTGCTTTAGCATCAATAGTGACACCAATCAAAGAAAAAACAACATAATACAATGTCGCTATTGACTGACACTTTTGAACCCTAAAAAATGCATAAAAAACATGAAAAATGAGAAAAAATTTGATTCGCGTACTAGGGGTCCTGCGTATGGAGGCTAACGATACTCACAAACTTTATCTGATTGATGCTTGGGAAGCACATGACCATCCATAGCACCAGAGACTCAGAGCAAAATCGTAAGAATTCTCTAAAGGCAAGTGAGCAAATGAATTGAAAATGACCCTTGCACTCCTATTTAAGCATGAAAATTAGGGCTTTTTGCCCTAATTGAGGTGGGAAGTTATGATTTTTAATATTTTTGATCAAATATCAAGCAATGAAGCCTATTTTGAGTGTTTTTAGCATCTTGAGCCTATTTTTGCATCCTATAGCCTATTTTCTACACCTGAACCTTTGTTGAATCTTTTTTGCGAGCTCGACCTAAAATTCAAATTTTTTGCTCGATCTCTCTAGGGGACAATGTAGTAGTGTAATTCCTTCTATTGGGGCAACAATGGGGCATCCAAAAAATAATTAAATTTTTTAATTTTGATCTTGGTAGTAGCATTGATCCTGAAAGATGTTAGTCTTTGAACCAATGTAACAGGTACCTCACTTCAAAGAGGGGAAAATGTAGACACTTAAATAGTTTTGATCGGTATTACACATCTAAATCTAATTATTAACATCATTTCATCCTAAATCACTTATGACTAATTATCTAATTAAATAATTTTTATTGTTTAATTAAATTCATCATTTTCTCCTATTAATCAAATAATTAATTTTATTAGATGAATTAACCCCTTTTTTACTAATTCTCATCCCATTTAATTAAATACATTTGCAAACAATTTATTTAAAACCCCTATGTCTTCTCATCTGATTAAATAAATATATTTATTTAATTAAAATGTCATATTCTTCTAAAATCCCTAACTCACCTAAGATTAATTAAATTTGGATTAATTAACGTTAAACTACCTACTAATCTTCATTAGCCAATCCTCTAGCTTTTAACTCCATCCTGGTTAAACAAACCTATGGTTTATTAACCCCACTTGCACAAGTAATTAAATTTTACAAATTAATTAAAATTCTATTTTCCTCACAAAAGGATATTCTATTGGAATATTCTCTCAATAACTCCTCCATTTGACTTTCCCTCCCAAATATTAAAAGCCTCTTACAAAGGCCTATTAATGCTCTTACAAGAGCCACCTTTCTCTTACAAAATACTCTAAATGGCCTCTTACATGCCATCTTGTCTCTTACATTCTCACCCACATTCCTTAAATGGCCTCTTACATCTCTCTTACACAAGCCACCTTGCCTTAACTCCTTACATTTCTCTTCACAAGATGTGCACACACTTATGTGGGTACATATCCCTATTTGATTCTCTTATCCAAGGCTATTGATCCTCATGTTAGTCCCACATTACCTAATTTCACCTCTTCTTCCAACCCTTGAGTCCTATAAATAGATAGCTCTCTTATGAAGAATGAATCCATCATCTCATACAAAGTTATGCTACACATTTTCATCCACAATCACATGCTTTCTTCATCATTTTGGCTCGGATTTATCACCATTTGGAATCAAAATCACCACAATTATCCACAAATAATGGAACTTGTCCACTAAGGGATAGGAAAGGGCCACTTTCCACATCAAATTGGTACCAATCCCTCTATAGGATGAGGTTTGGAGTACTTAGATAGGATTTGATGCTTATATTTCATGTTGTTTCATGCTTTTATATAGTTTATCTTCATTTCTTTGTATGTTCAAGTATTTCATAGGGAATGTGATTTGTATATGCTAATATGACTAAGCCTTGTGTGTTTTTTTATGTTTAGCATAGGTATAAATCACATTCACATTAACTAAACATGAACAAACACACAAGGATTAGTCATATTAGCCTATAAATATCACATTCCCTATGAAATACTTGAGCATACAAAGAAATGAAGACAAACTATATAAAAGTATGAAACAACATGAAATATAAGCATCAAATCCTATCTAAGTACTCCAAACCTCATCCCATAGGGGGATTTGTGCCAATTTGATGTGGAAAGTGGCCCTTTCCCAATCCCTTAGTGGACAAGCTCCATGATTTGTGGATAAATGTGGTGATTTTGATGCCAAATGGTGATAAATCCAAGCCAAAATGATGAATAAAGCATATGATTGTGGATGAAAATGTGTAGCATAACTTTGCATGAGATGATGGATCCATTCTTCATAAGAGAGCCTTCTATTTATAGGACTCAAGGGTTGGAAGAAGAGGTGAAATTAGGTAACGTGGGACTAAAATGAGGATCAATAGCCTTGGCTAAGAGAATCAAATAGGGATATGTGCCCACACAATTGTGTGCACATATTGGGAAGAGATGTAAGAAGGAGTTAAGGCAAGGTGGCTTCTATAAGAGGGATGTAAGAGGCCATTTAAGGAATGTGGGTGAGAATGTAAGAGACAATATGACATGTACGAGGCCATTTAAAGCCTTTTGTAAGAGAAAGGTGGCTCTTATAAGAGCATTAATAGGCCTTTATAAGAGGCTTTTAATATTTGGGAGGGAAAGTCAAATGGAGGAGTTATTGAGAGAATATTCCAATAGAATATCCTTTTGTGAGGAAAATAGACTTTTAATTAATTTGTAAAAATTAATTACTTGTGCAAGTGGGGTTAATAAACCACAAGTTTATTTAACTAGGATGGAGTTAAAAGCTAGAGGATTGGCTAATGAAGATTAGTAGTTAGTTTAACGTTAATTAATCTATAATTAATTAATCTTAGGTGAGTTAGGGATTTTAGAAGAATATGACATTTTAATTAAATAAATAGATTCATCTAATCAGATGAGAAGACATAGGGGTTTTAATTAAATAGTTTGCATTATTTAATTAAATGGGATGTGAATTAGTAAAAAGGGGGTTAATTAATCCAATAAAATTAATTATTTGATTAATAGGAGAAAATGATGAATTTAATTAAATAATATATATTATTTAATTAAATAGATAGTCAAAAGTGATTTAGGATGAAATGATGTTAATAATCAAATTCAAATGTGTAATATTGATTAGGACTATTTAAGTGTCTACAATACCTAAAGGAGTGTCTATTGTCATGTCTCGCTAAGCCCCAACATCCTTGGTTTGTCAAGATTGATGTGGTGAAGAGACTAGGACTTATGCATGTAGATTGGCCATATGTTCACTGACTTGTTCCTCAAAGTACCTAGTGTATATTGGGGACTCCCTAAACACCTTATTTTATCCTAGTTTAAGATTATCAGTCATTATTCCTTGTGGTGCACTGTTGCTGAGGGAAAGTTATCACACATACTTCCATCTAGGTTGAGATAGAGGCAAGGCGTGAGCCTCCAAGGTAAGGGTGTAAGGTGGTACATGACCTTTTATTCCCTATCTATCCAATTTTGTGGTAAATAATATTAATGGGACGGATGCCACCATTTTAGTTGAATGAAGATGAAAGTGGCCATTATGAGTCCACAAGGAATAATACACGCTACTTGAATACATATGGACTTTTTTGTGTATCTAGTGTGTCTTTATGTGCTATACTAGTAAATGCATTTATCCAATGGTCTACCAAATTTCAAGCCAAGCATGTTCTAAATGAAGAAAAAACACAAGTATTAAAGTTTGTCACTTGAAGTAGTTTATATTTTGAATAAAAAGTATTCTAAAATGCCTAGATCCATAGTTGAAGTAAAGTAGAAATGAACAAAAAAAATTTAAGGTTCATTACTTTTCGTACTTAAAGAATCCACTTAGTAATAAGGCATACCTTGAATGTGGGGATTGAGTAAACATACTCCTTTCTTATCATTGGGTTAAGTATAATGAAGCCAAGAGGAGGTGAGTATTCCTTTGTTCAGACCCCATTTGATCTAGAAAAAGTTCTTGATAAGTTTAGTGAGTAGATCAAGTTGTTAGGAAAAGGGTGTTGTACACCTTGCACAAGAAATAATTATTTAATTATGTAAAATAAATATTTATTTGTGGCGCATCTTTAAGAGGTGTGTTTAGCCACATTAAATATTTATTTGGGTCTGCTTATAAATTTGTATGTAAGATTGGTTAGATATTTTATGTGTGGGTTACATATGGGAAAATATTTAATTTTGAAAAAAAATTGTACCAAAAAGTAAATGTTGGGGTCAATGGTTTTGTGTATTCATGGTTTTACCTTAGCACTTGGTTGTTGTTGTGTGAGCTTGATTCTATTAAAGCAAGCACATGTTTAGTGGTTGATGTTGATTGGTTAGTCGTTTGAGTTGGCTATCATTCTATTGAATTTTCTTTTGAAGAGTGCATATGTGAAGAATGACATGGGATGTGTGGTTACATGCTTGAACACATAGAGGATGCATTGGAGGATCTTGATGTTTCAAAAGTATTCATGGAGGTTATATCAATGTATTGTAATATTTTTATTATTGAATAGCACATTGAGTGTTGATATTTTTCAAGGTTGGGTTTTTCCCTTTTGAAGATTTTCCCATAGTATGTTTTGTGTTATTTTATAGTATGTCTTTGATCTTTGCATTATAGTTATTCAGTAAGCTTGTATGAATACTTTTCTCTCATGGGGTTATATTGGAAATGGTTTGATCAACCTAGTATATTTTCCTAACACATGTAATAAGATTTAGAGGGAAACCCACATGAACAAATATATGCATGATTAGTTAGATGAGCCTTATGGATTGCTTGTATCATACCAACCATGGAGAGGAATTTGTTGCCCCAAGGAAGAAATTTCTTGTTGATATTTTGTTAAAAACCTCTCCACATTTTAAGAAGAGAGATACCTAGGCTAAAAGGAATTCCAAAGTATTTTGAGATTTCATTGTGCTTAATCATGTGCCATTCAAAAGGGATCTAACAAAATCGTTGAAGTTCTTCAAAGATGCTGGATAATTTCTTAGCAATGTTTTGTATGAAGAACATATTATCATTTACAAAATGAGAGTTGAGCATGTGAGAACCCTAAGGATTAGGTAAGTCTTTGATTAGTTTTCAAGTGATTACGATCTTTGTAAGAGATAGTCAAAAACATTTGTTGAGAAAAGACAAAAAAGTGGATAAAAGTCAACCTTATCTAATAGATTATTATAATAAAAATGAAACAATAAACATTCACCAATAACAAAATAAACATTTACATTGAAAGAAAATAATTAATCATTTTTTTAATGATAATATATAACCTAAAAGTAAATATTACTTATTTTAAAATGGATAAACTAGAAAAGTGATTGAGAAAGTGGCAAAAAAGTCAAAACCATTTAACAGTTAAGCACTGCAATTCAAGGTGCCTAACTAAAGTGGGTCCAAAGCACACTTGAACATTTGGGTGATGGAGGGCCATTGGATCGTGTGACAGGCTTTCCCAAAAGCAACTTTTGACTATATGAGTATCTCAGGCCCCCTATTGGGCCCATTCAACAATTCCCCATGCCAGAACTTAATTATTAAGGATATAAATTTGATGGCTGCGAGCTTTATCCTGGGTAACTGGTTTGATCCTTCTTCCAATGGCCTTAACAATAATTTTGTAAGGAAGAGTGCATAGAAATTGCTATCTCATGCTTTGAACATGCCATAGAATTACAAAGGCGGTGGTTAGGGGTTCGAAAGATCGTGTAGATCGACCCAGAGAGGAGACTGCATGATTCTGTTTGTGTTTGTGTTTGTCAGATGCCTGCTCAAGTGTTTATCTCCCTTGTATGCAAATGCATTTATCATGGTGGTCCTGGTCCTCCTTGATGATATGTATTCCCCACCAATCTCTTACATATGGTGTAAGATGACCTGGCCGATATTGAGAGATAGTGAATGCCTATTTGTCTAAGGTTTTGTTGTGCACCGTTTTGCTCATGGTTTGTTTTTTTAAGTTATCTTGTAATTGAGTTTCAAGATCTTGTTAAATCTATCTATTCTTTAAGAAAAACTCAAAGCTCATATTTTAT
>VDFB02140084.1:0-26337 GCA_007258455.2 Sequoia sempervirens | reverse complement strand
AGCCTTTACATGGATATTTACATCTTGTTCCATCTCGAGAAAATCTGGCAGGATAAGCCCTATGAATTTAATATCTCCTCACACAACTCCTCAAGAAAAATCTCATATCTATAGAGGTTACAATGCACAAACTAGAGATTTTTAAATAAGCTTTCAAAACTCAATAGGGAAATAGAAAATTCTTTCATGCAAAACTCCACCTATAAAATCAACTTTCCAATTTGACTCCTCATTCTAAAAAGAAACTACGAGTTGTAACTCAAAAGACAACGTGAGAAAATTAGCAACAATTAAAAAATCAATTCTATAGAAAAATCAAAGGTTGAGACACCTTCATTTTCCTAACATTCTCCCACTTGTCAAATACCTTTGAAGAGTCCATGAAAGTAATAGGATTTAACTGCAAAGATTCAACCAATGAAAACACATCATCACAGTCATACATGCAATCATGAGAATCTCAAACAATGTTATCATGCTCCAACCAAGACACCTACAACAACATCCAAGATGTCTACCATCTCAGGCAGTAGTTCCTACCATCCTCCAAAGAAAGGAACAAGCCATGGTGTATATGCACCAGTCGAAAGAACACAAGCATAAGATCCAACTAATAGAAAAGGCTATAGAATACTACCACCACTCCACTATTCTCACAAGCTATAAAAAAGCATCAACAACATCAACATCAAATCTTGCATCCTGAACACAATCATGAAGTCATCCTCTAGAAAACAAGATAGAAAATCAATTAGAACAACAAATAGGAAACTAACTGCTCCCATCTAACTGAATAACCCACACAACTGAAAATAACACCCACAACAAGTGCTAAACCATCCAATCACCCATACCTTGAAGGTATCCACATCATAAAACACATGCCACCTACATAGCCAACCCATTAACTACAAATACAAGCTCCATGTGTTAACCAGTCGAAGAAGACCAAACGCATCTAGGAACTCACCAAATTTTAAAAGATCAAAGGAACAAAAAGTCTATTAATCACAATACATAGAAAGTGTAGCCCTATAGTACCAAGGACCATTCATAATTATCTATAAATCCTACAATCAACTACTGCAAGAAACAACCCTCTTAACAATATTCCACAAATCTCCCATGTTATCCATATTTAACAAAAGAAAAAGATACAAGAACCTCCATTTCATCACCCAAGTGACAACACATGACCAAAAAATAGTGATCATCATAGCTCCACATATAAATCCCACGTAAAGTCATATGAATCCAAACATACAGGAAGAAGAACCAGACTAAAGAGAAAAACATGCAAATCATAAACATGTATCATACCCTTCTACATACACCTGTAAGTGCCAAATGTGTCAAGTAAGATCTCCTTCATAACCCCAAGATAAAATCCATAACAACATCTAAACCTATTCAACCTTAAGAGATCAAACATAACATATGCATCATGTATCTACATGGATGCAAGCTTCTCAAAGAAGATCAAACTACTCCATTTACCATCTCAGGAAATCAACCCACTACCATCCCCTATAACATCATATAAATGAAAATAAAAACCCAAGGAGATAACCATGCTATCCATCTCTCACAGTGAATCCTCCAGAACCATCTAATAGCAGCTCAAGATCCATGTTTATGAAAGAAAGCATAAAGCACTTGAGAGAAACAATGGGAAATACCTCTCAAGAAATAAGTCACCAAGTATACCAAGAGTGGAAAATGAGAATGCTCCTCCAAGAGCAATCTCCTCATAGATCTTTGTTCAACTCAAATCCAACCAAGGTGTAGGCTTCTCGGACTTTATCCTAAAATCTCATCAATAGTAACCATCTTAACAACACTTCTCTCATCTCAAGAGAAATATAGCCTCACCTCATTCTCCATGTATCCATGAGCACCAGAAAAAGATCATATCATGCTAAACTCTCAATGTATAATTGCACTATCATGAAGTTCTTAAGCATATGAACAATGCACCCAAAACATAGAGAATCACCAGACCACTATCAAAGCTCCAATCATCAAAATTAGGAACTTATCATGACATCATGATCTTACCATCCCCAGGCTTAGGAGATCCCATGCTCCAAGTGAACATTCCATGGTCTCAAGAGTAATTATGCATCATGCCAAAACACTAATGTGCACCGAAGAGTATACCATGACATAAAACAAATAAACTCTAAACCAACATAACTTGTCAAGCACCACCAACACCTCAACCCAAAGACCAGAAGAGTCCTCCATGGCTTCTAGATTCTACACATATTCAAATAGCATTCACATGCAAATATGAAGAAAACCTCTACAAGAACAATATCTAAGAGTCCCTCTCAAACATATACATCACTAAAGAAGATCATTCACCCCATAGTGATGAATACACAGTCATTGCTAAAACTCCCACTGAATTATTGTAGCAATATTTCCAAGCAAATGACACGCCATATCTCAAATCTAAAAATCATCTAGGTCCACACACATACAAGTGTCCTTCTAATCACACCAAGTGGAAACAAGATCTCCAAATGAAGGAAATACACCATGCTATATGACCCCAACACTGACTATCTAGATACTCATGTATCATCCATCCTCTCATCTCAAAGAAACCACACCAATGCACAAGTGACCACAAAAAAATCCAACTAAGAAGTCTGCATCAACACTTAATCAAACCTCATGTATATAGGTATTCCACTTCCAAGTCATCTATGCAATCATGTGGGTAAAGATAGCCCACAATATTGCACAACCTGTACATCCAATCAATGTAACATGCAAACCCACTATCACACTGGAAACTAAAAAATTGATATTTGAAAGAGAATAACCATGTAGACAACATGACTCAAGCACCAAATCAAGCTCAGATCAGATTTATCAATCATGACCACAACGAGCATCATAGTCAAGGAATCCACCAAGCATCACCACAAAAATGTTTAGTGACTTTAATCACATACCAACACTCTCATGTAGAGAAAGCATCCCACCTCCTCACACCATGCATGAAGCATGCATGCAAAGTTGCAACTATATCATTCAGTAACACCTCAAAATCTAGGGTCTAGAAAATAGCTTAACCATAGCTCCACAAAATCACAAGTTTTTCTTGATTGTGTAAAACCTACAAAGCCACTGTGTTTCAAAAAAACCCATGTACATCCACACCCACTTCACATATGGAAGACTCAAAAGTCTAAAAAAATGCCATAACAGTTAAACTAGAATAATGGATTATCATAGATGAGCATAATCATAGAACTTTTTAGGAAAATCTATAAAACCCTTAGATCCAAGGAACAAGAATCCAAGCCATGCAAGTACAAAGAATCCATAAAAGGAAAAAGCTCAGTTTAAAAACTCCATGCCCATTTTAATCCAATTCCACAACCACCAACATGCACATGCATTTGAGGGAGTTAGGCTATTGCAGAAGCTTCCAAATCATCAAATGATCAACTCCATAGCCTACATGCAATTGAGATAACAAAAAAAAATCCTTTTGATACCAAGAAAAAGAACCCAACATAAGCACATCACTCCATAGTTGAAAAATAACCCAAGCTTCTCCATATCATGAGGGAGCCTCTCACATAGAAACCCAATATGAAAGCTTGGTTGCAACACAACCATAAAGAATAAAAACACACCCCATGCATCAGGATTATTTCGCTATCAACTAGGAGCTTCAAATCACATCATTTCAATATGACCAACTCCATTTTCTCCATCTTCACCATCTTTTAAGACACGTGCTATCTCTTGAAACTAAAACAAAAAGAAAGAACTTCCACTCACCAAAGGATCAATCTTCAGCTAACTCCTTCAAATTTCCTCAAGCTTTCCAAGCTAAGAAATCTTCATAAAAGGATATCCAAATTCAAAAACACTAATAATTCTTACATGCATCAACATGAAAACACATGCAAGGCACATTTGAGTCCATGCAAGTACATGAAACACACATGCAAGTACACGCAACTCACAAACCTACAAATGCAACCATAAAGAAAATCCCAAAAGAAAGCTATGATACCAATTGAAGGGAAATTGATTCATCCCATAATGAAAATTTGAAATCAGTAGGTGCCTTTGGGAAGCTATTTTTCTTTAGAGAACCTCAAAAATCATATACTACTATGCCATAAAGCGTAATCCGACATAGCTTATTTCCACCATTAATCCTTAAAGGAAATTTCATGCAATTTTAACTAGTTTCAACAACATGCATTAAACAAATTCAATAAATGGAATCATTAAACATGAAAGGAAAAAAGACATGAACATAAATATTTATGTGGGGCAATTTTTTTTGGGTAAAAATCCCTACACTCCAAAAACATAGATCTATTGTATTATTCAACAACCAAATACACAGTTACAATACAATTGCAGGATCTAAGCCTTTACATGGAGATTTACATCCTATTCCATCTGAAGAAAATCTAACAGCATAACCCCTGTAAATTTAATATCTCCTCTCACAAATCCTCAATAAAAATCTCATATTTATATAGCTTACAATGCAAAAATTAGACATTTCTAGATCAACTGTCAAAACTCAACATAGAAATAGAAAATGCCTTCACGCACAACTCCATCTATAAAATCAACATTCCAATTGACTCCTCATTTGAAAAAGAAACTACTAGTTGTAACTCAAAAGGAAACGTGAGAAAATGAGAAACAATTAAAAAATTAATGCTATGGAAAAACAAAGGTTGAGACACCTTCATTTTCCTAACAGAATGAACTATTTCAAGGCTCAAGATCCATTGTGTTTTTTTGTCAAGTATGATCATCGGGATTCTCATTCCCATGTTTCTCGGGTCTCTTCTCCCTCTCATTGTCCCTTCATCTTCTTTCACCATTTCTCTAGATATTGATGTGAGAAGAGACAATTTATATATGTTAAAAATTTCATGTATTGCTCCATTCATATATAGGAATAATTTATTTATTATTCCCATGGACATAGTGATTGATTAGCGAACCACGTAAATTGTGTTTCCTCCAATTGTTTTAGCATTTCTTTTTTTTCTTTTTTTTTGGTGCCTTGTTTTATCTTAAAAACTAGTATCAAGATATGAAGAATTGAGGAGAGATGGGGGAAGTAGACAAGAGAAAGAATTGAAAAATTAACATGTTAAAATTTTGGAATGTGGTAAGTACAATTAAAAGTCTTGTTAATTCAAAGCAAAGAAGCTAGTTGTAATGTTCAATGAAGATTGGGATAAATTGGACAAGAAGGAATTGAAACTAATTATTCTCTTCCTATCTAATAATGTTCTATTTCTTGTTGCAACAGTGAAGACAACAAAAGGATTATGGGATAGATTATCAAATATGTATGAGATGGCCTTTGAATCTAACAATTTTTTCTTGTTGAAGAAAATTTACAATTTGAAGATGAAGGAAAGTGAAAAGGTATCAAATCATTTGAATTAATTCAACACATTAATCAACCAATTAATTTATGTTGTCATTAAATTGAAAGAAGAAATCAAAGCCATTTTTCTATTGTGTTATCTACCTAATAGTATCAAAAGATTAAATTTGTGTTCTATAAAATCTGTGCAGAAAATGGTATTCAAAATTTTAAAAGTGTTTCTTTTATACCACAACAAAATAGTGCAAATGAGAGGATAAACATGACCATTCTGGAAAGAGCAAAGAACATGTGTGCAAATGTTGGTCTATGAATTTTTTTTTGGATAGAGGCTATCAACGTAGGTGTGTATTTAGTTAATTGAATTCCATAGTCTCAATTAGATTTCAAAATTCTTGAGGAAATATGGTTGAAAAATGGATTTCCTACAATCACCTATGGGTGTTTGGGTGTGAAGCTTATTTTCACATCCCAAAAGAAAAAAATGAATCTTGATGTGAATTCTAAGAGATGTATCTTCATTGGATATGGAGATAAAATATGGCTACAAGTTGTACGATCTAATTACCAAGCATGTCATAGAAAGTGGAGTTGTGATCTTTAATGAAAAATAATTACAAATTTACAAGAACAAGGCATACTAGTCAAGGAGTATGTTCTATCAAAAAATATAAAAAATGGAGATTGTAAGTAAACCACAAGTTTAGCATCTAAATTTTAATGAAAATGAGGAGTAAAATCATCCCATTGGTACTCATGATGAATATGGGTACACAAGAGGAACTGATTCCACTACAGAGCATAGGCCTCCACAAAATATAATCATTTCATTCGATGTTACTTGTGTCCAATGAAGTTGAACCTACTACATTTGAAGAAGCTTGTGATGATAAAGATGGCAAATAATGGATGAAGGCTATGAGAGACAAGATGGGATTTTTGAAGGAAAATCACATAATAGATTTAGTGCCCCTTCAACCTAATAGGAAATTATTAATAAATAGATGGGCATATAGGTTGAAGCAATACGTAGGTGGAAAGAAAAGATGCAGAGATAGATTGGTGGTAAGAGGTTATGATCAACAAAAGGGTGATTTCATAGAAAAAATTTATTGGTTGTGAAAATGACTTATATTATAATATTAGTAATATTGGGTTTATCAATTGTGTATGAACTTGAATTGGACTATCTTCATATTAAGATATCCTTTCTACACAATGACTTGGAAGAAGACTTATATGTGCACAACTTCTCTTGGTCTTTAGAGTTTTATAGAGCTTACCTTGATCTAGTTAACATGTGATAGTAAGCTCGGAAAAGAAGATGATTCCTTCTAAAATTGATTACTTGTAGCAATAGGTTAGACTTCAAGTGGGATAATATTTTATTGTGAACTATGACCATTGGTATTCTCATTCCCATGTTTTTCAAGTCTCTTCTCCCTCACACTATCCCTTCATAATTTTTGACCCTTTCATTATATATTGATGTGAGAAAAAAATTCATATAAGTTGAAACTCCATGTATTGTTGTTGTTCATATCTACGAATAATATATGTATATATATGCTTCTCCTATGGACATAACTAGTTATCAATGAACCATGTGAATTATGTTTGCATCGAATTGTTAGGATATTTCTTCATTTATTTTTAATTTTTGTAGACTATACTGTATGTTATGCCTTGTTTTATCTTAACACATTGATATTATAGGAAGCTTGGTTATATCCAATAGAATGATCACATAAGATCCAAGGATTTTTTTGGTGTATGATCAATATTTAAGTACTAATAAAGAGTGTGATAGGGTAATTCAGTTCAAATTCCCATGATTTCGGGAAAGATCCAAGGTGAAAGTGCATATTAAAAAGGTTTGAGAAGGTATCAATCTAGGTGTGAAAATAGGTAAATAAATGAAAAAGGAAGAGATAGAATCTAAGAAAATGATTTCAATGGAAAAAACAAAGAGGATGAGATATTTTATAAAGAGATATTATGTCTATAGAGAAGAAAGTTGCTAGGTGTGGAGGTTTAGGAAAGAGTTGATTGAGAAGAATCTGTAAGGATATGACCAGAGGTGCTAGAATGGAGGGGCCATAAGTAGGAAACTAAAGAATCTTATACCTAAGACTTTTGTGCACCATGGTAATCAAAGAAGGTGAAGAGAACAAGGTAGTGAATGTAAGTAGTGATAATAGATCAAGAGAGTATGTGAGATTGATACTATGTACAAATAAAGAGCTAAGAGTGCATGTATGTGAGTGTGAATAGGGGAAGAACAAGTCCCTATGTGTAAAATAAAGGAAACATCTTTGCAATAAAAAGAATTATTTTACTTTTTTTTCAATATCATCCTATGGGTGTTTTTGGGTTCTTGTAACGAAACTCTCTATTGTTACATGTGATTAAGGATTGATGGAAAATTGCTACAATTTGGGTGATATAAATTGAGGGGTAGGTTTTCATAGGTTATTAGTTTCTATAGGTTGATATATAGTGAAAAATAGAATCTTGATTTACTTTTTTGTTGATGTATGAGGATTTTTTAATTCATTCCACAAGTGTGAGTGGGGCGGCTTCTATCATTTAGAAAATATACCATTTAATTGATACCAAATTGAAATAAATGGTACAAAATTTTATAAGGCCTACAAGGCCAACATATGATGTACCATATATGTTCAAATTTGGGCCTTGGTGCCATTTTGGGTCCTGGCCAACTAGTTTGATCTTTGCACAGGAAACATAAAAAACTAAGGAACATTTCAATTGTAATTTACATTAATATTATTATATATTTTGTGAATGTCGTGTTCAAGTAATATTTTATAGATGAAACCCCATATGAGACTATGATCAATGGATGAAATCCCATGCATTAAAAGAATTAGAGGATGAAATCCCTTTGGATATTTGTGAGAATTCTAACTCAAGAAGTGTTGTTTCAAAATTGTAGTTTTTATTGTTGTTATTATATTAACTATCATAATATTCATTTACTATAAAAATTTGGTTTGAATCAATATAAATTTTTTCTAGCGTTGTCTAATTTTGTGTGATTTCATTTGTATAAACCCATATGCCAATTTATCGATGTTGTTTGAGTATAACTAATTTTTTATTATTGAGAGTTATTTTGGAGGACCATTTTTTATTTTTAAAATTTATATTTCTTTAGGAATCTAGAAAGGTATTCCATAATTTTATTAGAGCACCTTTCCTACCAGCCTATGTGTGTGGTGTTGGGTTTATGTAAACAAGTGATAGAGAAATTAGTTATTTGTAAAAGGGAAAAGAGAAAAGAAGTAGCTATTGGAGATAGAGATGAGGAAACCCACCCTAGGGAGGTCCTTAGAACTAAAAATGAGAGAGTTTAATAGATACTTTCATTCAACCTTAAGGGATCCAATGGTAGAGATATTGAGTACTTTGAAAGAAATGAACCAAGAATGGACTACTAGAAAAATGACTCCAAATCAAGCATAAGAAAGTAACTCAGTGAATTAATTTAACCTAATCCCAAGGAAATTTAGAGAAAACAATTTGGAGAGATATGGGATGGATCCCCTATAAGAAAAATGACCTATATTCCCATGATATGAGGATGAAATGGAAAATTATCACACTACAAAAATTCATCGTAATATGTATTTTGTTGAGTATTGTGAGATGAAGATGGGAAATGGGAACATAAGTACAATGTATGAGGATAAACTCCATAGGTAAATTCAACATTTCTTGGGAAATATTAATATAGAAAAATATGATAAATTGGGTAGCTCCTTAGCTAGGGTGTGGTTACAAAAGTTAGATACATATTTCTTCTTGAACCTTGTATTTGAATAAGAGGAAATTAAGTTTTACACCTTAAACCAACAAATTTTGGCTCATGAGTGGTGGTACCATGGATTGGTGACCCAAGGAAATGGTTCAATCACTTCCCTCGAGGATTTTATCTAAATATTGATGAAAATATTTGATATGAAGGATCAAGAGATTCACTTTAGGAGTTAGCACAATTGAAGTAAGAGGGTATAGTTGAGCACTAAGTGAGATGATTTCAAAGGTTATCAGTGATGGTTTTGTAAGGATTTTTAAATATCTTATTTTTTGCATTCCTTGAATTTCCTAAGTGTTAAGCCATAAAGCTTAAAACCCTAAGGTTCTAGCCCCAACACATCACTTTATGTGCTAATTTGAAAGTGACTTCTTCAACCCATTCCCAATAACTCAAGTTATCTTATGAAGTCATTTTATTCATATATTAACTAACCCCTTTGGTCTAATGACTTTCTATTCCATTAAATGTTTATTCTTTATTAAAGCACTTAATTTCCTTGTCCGAGACTTGAAATTTTTTGTCCCCACCACTTCCACGTTACATCCATGTGTCAAGCCCTCACTCTATCATGCATAACTATTTTTTGTTTAATACACTAAATACTAAGAGGGGGGGTGAATCAGTATTCTGGTAACACAATTAATTACTAATCATCCAATCATCAATCCACATCTAGTTACAAAAGTAAACCAAATTATAAAAGGAATCATAACACATTGACACTAGGATTTTTAAGTGGAAAACATAAAATGGGAAAAACCACAATGAGGATTAGCTCACAATATATTATAATTGGTTACAAGATATTATAGGGCTCACTGCTAGGACACGCTATCCTTGAAAGGTTCACAGCCTGAAGTAAATACAAAATGGCTTATCACCAAGATACAAAGAGTATGGCTCACTGGAAAATGATGAACTAAGTACACCTTCAAAGCATAGAGATCAATTCCAATTAAGCTTTGGAATACCAAAAAAATTGGTTACAAGATATTATAGGGCTCACTGCTAGGACACACTATCCTTGAAAGGTTCACAGCCTGAAGTAAATACAAAATGGCTTATCACCAAGATACAAAGAGTATGGCTCACTACCAAATGATGAACTAAGTACACCTTCAAAGCGTAGAGATCAATTCCAATTAGGCTTTGGAATACCAAAAAAATTTCTCTAATCACAATCAAACAATTGTCAAAACCTTTGCACTACAACACTTGTCGCATCACTATATATCATACCATTCCTTCATCTATATTCATCTACATACTTATCACCACTGCACACACACACACATATATATAGCTTCATCTTTATACATCAATTAGGTTGGCCTAATTGAATGCATAATTCAAAAATATTTTTCAACTTAAATTAAAATTCCTTTTGACGCACAAGAAAAATCATAGAAAACATAAATTAGGTAGGCCCAAACCCAATAAGGAACGGGTATGTGCAGGATCATCATGGAAAAAACAAGCCCTTAAGTGGCAAAAAAATCAGAAAAATCAGAGTTAGGCAACTTGACGTAAACACTTGAATAATTTATCTATATTATTTCAAAAATATGTAAGAATAGAATCTATAGAAAATTGAATGTAGTTTTTAAACTACTAGGTTTTTTTTTTTTTTTAAATCTATTTGGTGAAAATTTAAAATTTCAATGCAAGTAATACTTAAATTTAGGAAAAATAAGTAGGTGTCTACCGACTACCCTAACCACAATAAAATGATAATATTTTTTTATAAGATTTTAGATATAAGTATATGACTCATGTGTCGGATGTGATGCATATTTTTGTAATTTTTTTCCAAGTAATAATTAATTATGAATTTTTTACAACTTTTAAAAAATATAAAAACTCGTATGTCTAACCACCTTAACTTGGTCAAAACTTCATGAAATTCATATATATATTTTAATCATATAGTATGTGAAGTATAGAATGTGACACATGTTTCAGATTCAAAAAATGTGATACCGTTTGAAAGCTATAGATTTTTTTCAATAAACCTATCAATAAGGACTTTAGTCGTAATTCAAATAGAAAATGAATAATAATTATTTATTAAATTCAAAGTAAAGCATAATTTATATTGGTGGAAAACTGAGAATCTACTTTAAAAATCCTTTTCATTTCATCAATTTTGGGTAAAAAAAAGTTGTCAACCACATACCCTACACATACCCATCATATCGCCACTTTTTGGCCCATCATGATCCTGCACATACCCGAACACTTTCAAAATTTATAAGATAAGCAGTTCATAACCCTATTGGCCAAAAGAATGTCAAAATTTTGTCACTTAGATAATTCAGTTAGATCAATGAAAATTGTTGAAAGCTCATTTATAGTTGTAATTTATAGGTCACCTTCTTCATTCTTCCAATAATCCCCCCCTTTGTCATTGATGGCAATATGTGCCAAAAATGAGGCTTGCTTCAAAAAAATATATTGTGCAACACTAATGTACTCAACTCCCCCTATCATATATACAAGAATAGCAAAACAAACCAAACAACAAATCATAACATAAAATTATTTATACAAAATCTTCTCCTCTTCTACCCCTTTGAAATCAAGGACAAAGGACTAGGAAAATATTAAAAAACATCAAATTAGGAACTAGGGGCACCTTGTAACTCCTTGAGAATCACTTCCCAAGCTGGCTTTTCATCATTCTAGACTCCTTTTTTCCTAGAAAGAGTTGTGTACAGATTCTAATTCCACCAGGAATTCTTCTCCTTCTTCCGAAGTGGATGGAACAATTTTCATCTTCTCAAGTTTTTTTGCTTCCATCAACGCATTTGATATACAGACATGTCTGGACATAACTAGATCTTCAAGCTAGGTATACCATCTCATAGCATCTTCTTTCTACCTCTGTAGATGAAAAATTCTCTGAAGATTTGCAATAGAAGCCCATTGAACATAGTTTCTATCATATGCAACCTTATAATCTTTGGAGGCATCTACAAGTTGAGACTCAATCAATTCCATTTATTCCTTGATACCTTGAGTGGCTTTAGGCCACTTCATGCAATAGAAAAATAGCATTTGGGTTTCCCCATCACATTCTCTTACTTCCTTCACTTTCATCTTTTTTTTTCTCATCCCTATCTCCAGTAGATCCTTGATCTTCTTTCTTAGCACTAGAATGATCTTTATGTTGATCATCAAACCTTTTTCTAGTTTTCTCTTTTATGCCAATCGGAGGGGCAAGAGTCCTTGAATCACCACACATTTCACCAACAATCTCCAAGACTAGATTATCCATCACTTACGTAGCATCAATATGCATTTGTGCTTGAGATGTGTGGGATGAAGAGTTGGTTCTTGTCCCATAACTCCTTGCCAGTTTGGGGTTTCTTATCTCACCTTTTCCATATTCTCTTGCTTCTTAGTCATTAACATATTAACTCTCTACTTGACTCTAAACAGAGTAGAGAATTATTTTAACCTTAGAAAGAGATGAACCACAAGAATTTATAGCATCACTTCTCATCTTATCTTCAGCACTTACAACCTCTTTCCTTCGATGTACTAATGTTTCCTAGATATTTTTATTTACTGTGGACTATATGGTCTCCATACTTACATTACAAATAACAATATATTGAATAAATGCATTTATGATGTTTTCCTTCCCTTCATCATTAACCTTATCAAATAACTCATAAGTTGACATGAGATCATTGTCAATCAAATTATTTATTAGGGCTCTTAGATCTAGAGATGGTTGATCACTTACCAAAGGAGATCCAAACATGTCCTCCATAGGATCAAATAAGCCTTCTTCATTCTTCTTTTTAAGTACATGGATTCGGTAAGTATCCTCCTCTTCCTCTATCTCCTCATCCTTGGGGATATCAACTCTAGGTTCAACTTCTTGATAAGAGGTACTACTCCTTATTTTTCTTTTTGGTTGATGCTTTTCTTCTATGGAAAGTTCTATTTCTTCTTGAACAACATCACCCAGATTTACTTTCATGTTGGCCTTTTGTTTTACTCTAATTCTTCCTAAAGCAACAGATGGTGCAACAAGACATAGGACCTTTCTCTTAGATGTTCGAGTACTAAGACTAGTAGGGGAAGCAACATCAATTGATGCATGGGTACTTTGTTATTTCCTCTTTTCCTTCTCAATATTAGCAGTACTACAAGTGACAGTATTGGAGATAGGTGTTGGTGCAAAACCAGAAGATAGTCAAGTCCTGATTTCCTAGGTCTAGAAGGAAGTTCAATATATTTTTCTTTTCTTTCATCAAGGGCCTCCTTTAGTTGTTCTATATCATCCTTAGAGAAATTTTTTCCTTGGAAGAAAGATAAAACTTTATTTCTTATTTTAGATGTGGTATCCTCTAAATGTACTTCAGTAGATTTCTCCTCATATGTTCCATGCCTAGGTAGAGAGGGGTCCTTAGGATTGCTCAACATAATTTTAATGTACCTCTTTTATCCACAATAGTAGGAGTGGTCATTCTCCTCAAACAACTTGAATATGCTTAAAATAAAGTTCCTTCAACATAGAATCCATAGAATTCAAATAACAGAGAATACCTTTTCTGCTTGTCGAGAACTAGGGTTTTGATGTACGATGCTCTCAATTTCCTTCAACTCACTTCAGCTTGCATTACTTCTTCCCAATTGTGCAAATATTATTTTCCTTAACATATTTTCTTGCTTTATTACTAATGAATTTTTCCCTGATTCGCATTTATTGCCTTTCAACATTTAAAGTTGATAAACACTTAATGAAACACACTGTAAACCAAAAAAGGTTCCACAATTCTCTGAATCTACCTATTTTCTACTAGATATTTCTCCAATGACTTTAGAATGATGACTCACATCACATATCCTTTTGTCACTTCTTGAAACCTCATATATCGAGGGATTTTTAGATTCTTTTGTAACTTCTCCCCCTGAAACCATTACTGGGTTCATTTTTTGGAAGAGGGTATATGCAGGATCATGGTGGGCCAAAAATTGGCGATATGTAAGTGATATGATGGCCCATGTGGTTGACAACTTTTTTTCTACCCATAATTGATGAAATGAAAATGGTTTTTAAAAGAGATTCTCAACTTTCCACCAATGTAAATTATGCTTTACTTTGAATTTAATAAATAATTATTATTCATTTTCTATTTGAATTATGACTAAACTCCTAATTGATAGGTCGATTGAAAAAAATATATAGCTTTCAAATGCTATCACATTTTTTAAATCCAAAACATGCATCACATTCTATGCTTCGTATACTATAGGATAAAAAAAAATGGATTTCATGAAGTTTTGACCAAGTTAAGGTGGTCAAACACATGAGTTTTTTCATATTTTTTAAAAGTTGTAATAAAAAATTCATAATTAATTATTTATTTGGAAAAAATAACAAAAAAATATGCATCACATTGGGACATGAATCATCTACTTATATATAAAATATTATAAAAATTATTATCATTTTATTGTGGTTAGGGGGCTCAAACAGACTCCTTATTTTTTCCCTGAAATTTTAGTACTACTGCATTGAAATTTTAAATTTTCACCAAATAGATTATGTTTTTTTAAAAAATAAACCTAGTAGTTTACAAACTGCATTCATCACATTCTATGCTTCATATACTGTAGGGTAAAAAAAATGAATTTTATGAAGTTTTGACCAAGTTAAGGTGGTCAAACACACAAGTTTTTATATTTTTTAAAAGTTGTAATAAAAAATTCATAATTAATTATTTACTTGGAAAAAATAACAAAAAAATGTGCATCAAATAGGGACATGAATCATCTATTTATATATAAAATATTATAAAAATTATTATCATTTTATTGTGGTTAGGGGGGTCAAACAGACACTTCTTATTTTTTCCTTGAAATTCCAGTACTACTGCATTGAAATTTCAAATTTTCACCAAATAGATTATGTTTTAAAAAAAAATAAACTTAGTAGTTTAGAAACTACAATCAATTTTCAACAGATTCTATTCTTACATATTTTTGAAATAATATAGATAACTTATTCAAATTTTTACTTCAAGTTGATTAACTCTGATTTTTTTGAATATTTTCCACTTAAGGGCCTATTTATCATTTTATTGTGGTTAGGGTGGTCAGACAGACACCTACTTCTTATTTTTTCCCTAAAATTTAAGTACTACTGCATTGAAATTTCAATTTTTTACCAAATATATATATTTTTTAAAACAAAACTAGTAGTTTAGAAACTACATTCAATTTGCTACAAATATATTCTTACATATTTTTGAAATAATATAGATAACTTATTCAAATTTTTATGTCAAGTTACCTAACTCTAATTTTTCTAATTTTTTTGCCACTTAAGGGCTTGTTTTTTCCATGATTATCCTTCACATACCCATGTGCAGGATAATCATGGAAAAAAAAACTAAAAAAAAATTAGAAAAATCGGAGTTAGGCAACTTGACGAAAAATTTGAATAACTTATCTATATTATTTCAAAAATATGTAAGAATAGAATTTGTAGAAAATTGAATGTAGTTTCTAAACTACTAGTTTTGTTTAAAAAAAAAAAAAATCTATTTGGTGAAAATTTGAAATGCAGTAGTACTTAAATTTTAGGGAGAAAAAAAGAAGTGGGTGTATGTCTGGCCACCCTAACCACAATAAAATGATAATATTTTTTTATAATATTTTAGATATAAGTAGAGGACTCATGTCCCATTGTGATACATATTTTTTTATAATTTTTTTCCAAGCAAATAATTAATTATGAATTTTTATTACAACTTTTTAAAAAATATAAAAAACTTGTATGTCTGACCACCTTAACTTGGTCAAAACTTCATGAAATTCAATTTTTCTTTTTTTAATCCTATAGTATGCAAAGCATAGAATGTGATGCATGTTTTGGATTCAAAAAATGTGATACCATTTGAAAGGTATAGATGTTTTTCAATTAGTCTATCAATTAGGACTTTAGTCATAATTTGAGTAGAAAATTAATAATAATTACTTATTAAATTCAAAGTAAAGAATAATTTATATTGGTGGAAAGATGAGAATCTCCTTTAAAATCCCTTTTCATTTCATTAATTTTGGGTAAAAAAAAGTCGTCAACCACATACCCATCATATTGCCACTTTTTGGCCCATCATGATCCTGCACATACCCACATACCCAAGAGGTATATGTACCAAATGCAGATACAAATCTGTTTGATTCATCCTTTTTTTCAAGTTTTTCCTTATTCCTCCAAATCTTTTCCATTTCTTTTCTTACTTCAGTAGGATCCACTTTGTTCACAGACTTGTTCTTTTCTTCTGGATTAGGTTTCTTCACAATTTTTCTCCTACAAAATTTTGAGATATGTCCTGGTTTGTTGCAAGTGTAGCACACAACATATATTTGATCAAACTGATTTACTTTCATCCTTCATTTGGATTGACTATCCTTATGTCCAAATATATTTCATGTGTAACAGTAGCCTTGAAAATACTAAATCCTTCTACTAGCATTAAATCTATTCAACATTGTCTAGCTTCTACATTTGGTAGCTCTATCTCCAAACTTATTGCAAGAAAAAAAAATTCCAACATAGAATCCATCATTCTGACCCATTCTATTTATTCATTTTGTTGCTCTATGACTAAATTTATTGCATGAGAAACAAAAACAATTAAAAGATGGGTACCTTTGAGCATTAGATTGTCGAATAGGAATCCTTCTGGTATTGTTCCTTTGGTTCTTGATTTGATGAATATTACCTTGAGACTTCCTTTGATTGTTCACTTTTTTGGAAATTTATTTTTGCTTTGAGCTTTGTCCTTCTTCAAGTCTTAGACCCCTTTTATCTTTAGAAGGTTTTTGAAATGCAATCAACTTATCAAGTCTTGTAGAGCTTGTTTTGAATTTTTTTCACGAGCTTTTGCTTTTCCTAGATCAGATCTTAGGGCTACTACTTCTTGTTCAAGCTTTGTACATTCATCAATTTTATTCTAAATCTCAACTTTCTAGCATTCCTCAATTTGTTTATTTTCTTCTACTTGCACCTTAGTTTGGCAATGTCTTCATTAGCCTTTTTCAATTGATCACTGACTTCTTTATGACTTTCCTTGAACTTTTTGATTTTCCCTCTTAACTTTCTAATGCATTCATTTGCTTCCTTTATGTTCCCTTTTAGAGTTTCCTTCTCATCTTCACTTATGTCCAATTCTTCAAGGGTAGCTTGAAGTTTCTCAGATCCAGAATTTTCTTCTGGAGGAACATGATATTTGTTGTCAACCATGTATTCAAATTTTGAGACCTTCCTCAAGCTATAAGACTTCTTCAAAGGAACCAGACTCTAATACCAATTGTTGAATACACTAAATATTGAGAAGGGGGGGTGAATCAGTTTTCTACTTTCATAATTAATTAATAACCATCCAATTATCATTCCACATCTAATTGCAAAAGTAAACCAAAACATATAAAAGGAATCATAACACATTGACACCAATATTTTTATGTGGAAAACCCAAAATGGGAAAATCCATAGTGAGGATTAGCTAACAATATATTATAACTAGTTACAAGATATTACAAGGCTCACTATCAGGACACACTATCCTTGAAAGGATCACAACCTGAAGTAAATATAAAATGGCTTATCTCCAAGATACAAAGAGAATGGCTCACTACCAAATGATAAACTGAGTAAGTACACCTTCAAAGTGTAGAGATTAGTTTTGGTGAAGCTCTAGAATACCAAAAACTCTACTATGGTTGTAGGAACACAACAATTGTCAAAACCTTCGCACTACAACACTTGTCACATCACTGTATACCATACCATTCCTTTATCTATATTCATCTACATCCTCATCACCACCACACACACATATATATAGCTTTGAATATTTATACATCAATTAGGTTGGCCTAATTAAATGCATAATTTTAAAAAAATTCCTTTTGGCGCATAAGAAAAATCATAGCAAACACAAATTAGGTCAGCTCAGACCTAATAAGGAACACTTTAAACATTTATAAGATAAGCAACTCATAACCCTATCGACCAAAATAATTTTGAACTTCTGTCACTTAGATAATTCAGTCAAATCAACCAAAAATACTGAAAGATTGTTTATAGTTGTAACTGACATGGGTATGTGCAAGACGATCATGGAAAAAATAGGCCCTTAAGTGGCAAAAATTCAGAAAATCATAGTTAGGCAACTTAACTTAAAAATTTGAATGAGTTATCTAGATATTATTTCAAAAATATGAAAGAATAGAATCTATAGAAAATTGAACATAGTTTCTAATCTACTAGGTTTATAAAAAAAAAAATCTATTTGGTGAAAATTTGAAATTTCAATGTAGTAGTACTTAAATTTCAGGAAAAAAAATAAGAAGTAGGTGTTTTTCTGACCACCCTAACCACAATAAAATGATAATATTTTAGATATAAGTAGAGGACCCATGTCCCAATGTAATGCATTTTTTTTGTATATTTTTTTCTAGAAAATAATTAATTATTATTTTTTAATTACAATTTAAAAAAAATATAAAAAACTCGTATGTCTGACTACCTTAACTTGGTCAAAACATTATGAAATTCATTTTTTTTAATACTATAGTATGTGAAGCATAGAATGTGACGCATGTTTTGGATTCAAAAAATGTGATATTGTTTGAAAGCTATAGATGTTTTTCAATCAACCTATCAATTAGGGCTTTAGTCATAATTCAAATAGAAAATGAATAATAATAATTTATTAAATTCAACATAAAGCATAATTTATATTGGTGGAAAGCTAAGAATCAACTTTAAAATCCCTTTTCATTTCATCAATTTGGGGTAAAAAAAAGTCATTAGCCACATACCCATCATATAACCACTTTTTGGACCATCATGATCCTGCACATACCCACACTCTTGAGAAACATATCAAAAACTCGTAGAATTTCCTTTTAGTGAGAGGTTTTTGGATTAAAATATTGGATCAATATAGACACACAAATTACTTAACTAGTCACCAAACAGTGTTGGCATCAATGACAACAAACTCGAATGTCATCTTCTTCATTCTTCCAACATTTTGTTGTGGCCTCATTTTCAACTTTTCATTGAAGGGTGATCCCACAATAGTGGTTTACAATTTTTGGCCAAACTAGACACTAAAATAAATTTTTTTAACTAAATCTTCACTTTCAGGCACCTATAATAGCTAAACTGTGGGGAATTTGAAGATGATGCAAACTAGAGTTTCGTAACATTTTGTATGTAGATTCTAAATATATTTTTTTCAAAAAAATTGGAACTAGATTGCACTTCTTCTTCCATCTCCCTTGGAAACTAGTTCTTTTCAGAAAAACAACATTTTTAAAAAGTGGCGCTCACCATATAATGCATAACTTTTTTTTCATGAAGGATAAAATTCTAATTCTTTCAAATTTAGATTTGTCACTCTAATATCTAGTGCTTCCACTTGGTTAGATAGTTTTTTATTGAATATTTTTTCTTTAATTAAGTTTCAAATTCAAACCAATTACAATTTAGACATAGCGTGACTGTATAATGCCTAAATTTTTTTGTATTTATCAAAATTTGTTTTTTTGTTTTTTTGTTAGATCAAGGACTTCAATATCTAGTGCATTCATATTTTTCAAAAACAAAATTTATAATCTTCTATTTTTCAACATGTGCTGAATAAAGAGCTTGATTTTCAATGAAAAACCCATGTTTAATAAAACTAAAAAAACAAATACATGATAAAACCAAAACATATTATGTCGGTATTGGCATGGTGTGATGGTTTAATGGTGGCATTGTTGTTCTTGCCACCAAGGTTCAAACCTCGTTGGGGTGGTATTGTTGAATGGTTGTATTCCGGTTCATAGCTCCGATCAAAAGCATTTACCCCTTGAATTAAAAAAAAAAAAAAAAAACATATTAAAATTATAGTCGTTCGATAGCTCATTTTGAGGACTACTTGATTCTAGTTGGGTTTGAGAATTCTCCTCCATTTTCATCCTCAACCCAAGCTTTGAAGTGTAAAAATCTAGACTTTCAAAGTGCTTGAGGGGGAGAATGAGGGAAAAGGGGGGTTCAAACAAACCCATAGGGGTTCACTCAAAACCCTAGCAGTTCACTCAAACTAGGGTTCGATCGAACCCTGGTTCGAGCGAACCCCCTTTCCTTTTTGCTTTTTTTTTTTTATGGGCAGGAAAGAGGGGTCATAATTTAATGGGTTCACTCAAATGTATAAGTTTTTTCAAACACCTAAAACTATTTTTTTTTGCATGGGGTTGTTTTTTTCTTGTTTTCCTTCCTCCATCAAATTGTAAACCACTATTGTGGCTTCACCCTGAAGGTCATGAGGTTGTGAAATTATGGCATCTATATTAAAGGTGTTGGATTTTGTCTTTATCATGATACATTTTCATTTCTCAAGTTCTTATTAAGTGACCACATGTGAAGCCTCAATTGTGTGAGGTATCACCAATTGTTATTCTAATAACTATTTAACCTTCAAAATATTTTCCCTAGTACTGTATACATGGTGATTTTCAATTGCACTGTGATTGAGTTTCTTATCACAAGATCAAAATAGTTGAGTTCCTTCAGCTTGCAAAGGCATGACATGTTGCCATGTCTAAAGTGAACTACTAACTATTTGGTGGGTGTACAAAAGTAAAATCACCAGCAAATGAAGCTTTATTATTAGATCACATAACTCATTCTTGTTGTAGGATTAAAAAGAAGCTTTGTATTTGTTCAATGATAGTACAACCATTCGACATGTGGAGCCTGTTGAATGTGGGCCCAATTTTCTCCTCTATGGTTATGGATAATGCACATGGTGGTTTCGAGGTTCTAAATGTTGTGATATCATGAGCCAATTTCTTATGGAAATTTTTTATGGTTGGAAACTTCAAGCAAGGATAACACAAAATGGTGTCTTATTTTGAGTCATGTCAACATATTTTTCCAAGCTTTCTTAAGAATTAGTGGGACCATAAGGGTGACTTGTAAAAGTATTTTTCATAACATTAAATGAAAAATATTTTGAAATAAATAAAAGGTCACAACAACCATAAATTTTTCCATGTCAGATGTAAATAAAGGGATAATATTCAAAATTTGAAAATGGTTACCTACGACCACCTTGTTCATGCAAATGCGATTTAATGGTGAATTCTTCCAATATCTACCAAATTCTTCATTTTTTTAAGGAAATTATTATTTTTGGAGTTCTTATAAGCCTTGCAAAGTGTGCTCTATGAATAATTTATGAAATTTAAGCTTTCTAAGTATTCAAAATTTCAAGTTAGGATTTCTCAAAGTGAAAAATGGGTAAGTTTATTTTCACAACTTGAATTGTGTAATTTTCATTCATAAAGTTTTCATCCTATCTAGTTACGTTGAATTTTAATTTGAAAATGAAGAATAGATGTCCTATAGTGCATGAATTTTAAAGAAAAAGTAAACCAAAGGTCTTTGTGCAAAACCCTAATTCTATAAAACTTACCCTAGTTTTCAAAATTATTAAACTATTAAGAAGGATAAAAAGGGGTTTGGATAAAGATATATTGCAATAACTATATGGTTCGGAGTATGTGTAGGATCATCATGAAAAAAATAGGCCCTTAAGTGGCAAAATTTTTAGAAAAAATTAGAGTTAGGAAACTTGATGTTAAAAAAATGAATAAGTTATCTATATTATTTCAAAAATATTTAAGAATAGAATCTATTGCAAATTGAATGTAGTTTCTAAACTACTAGGTTTTTTTTTTTAAATCTATTTGGTGAAAATTTAAAATTTCAATGCAGTAGTACTTAAATTTCAGGGAAAAAAACAAGTAGGTGTATGTCTGATCACCCTAACCACAATAAAATGATAATATTTTTTTATAAGATTTTAGATATAAGTAGAGGACTCCATGTCCCGATGTGATGCATATTTTTGTAATTTTTTCCAAGCAAATAATTAATTATGAATTTTTATTACAACTTTTAAAAATATAAAAAGTCAGATTTCTAACCACCTTAACTTGGTCAAAACTTCATGAAATTCTTTTTTTTAATTATATAAAATGTGAAGCATATAATGTGACGTGATGTTTCAGATTCAAAAAATGTGATAATTTTGAAAGCTATAGATGTTTTTCAATCAACCTATCAATTAGGACTTTAGTCGAATTCAAATAGAAAATGCATAATAATTATTTATTAAATTCAAAGTAAAGAATAATTTATATTGGTGGAAAGTGAGAATCTCCTTTAAAAACCCTTTTTTTCATCAAATTTGGGTAAAAAAAAAGTCGCCAGCCACATACCCATCATATTGCCACTTTTTGGCCCATCATGATCCTACACATACCCTTCATCTATGAGATATAAGCATTATCAAGGGGATATTATACTTTTAGATAGATTGGTGGAAAGGTAAAATGATTTTAGGGATGCCACTATCTGAACCCAGGGGTGGAATCTTTTAGATATGGATTTAAAAAGTGTTAATCACCAAGGCCTCTATCTAATATATGGAATTTGGATTTTGGATGGATGATTGTCCCAAATGTGTTCATAAATGTGGAATTAAAAAATGATGTTGGAAAGAGGTATTATCCCAACACAAGGACTATCCCCAACAATAAGAAAATAAAATTGGTGAGTTTGCACAAGGGTTAAATTTGTGAGGTCTTCCATTTAACCAAGAATTCAAATGTCCCAATTGACCTCAAATCATTCCAAAGATAATTTTCAAGAGATAGGGAGAGATTTTGAACCAAATGTCTCCCTCATCACAAAAATGAGGTCCAAAATAGCTACTTGTGAGGTTCACTTTGGATAAATTGGAGCCTTTCAACTATGATATATTTCAAGACTACTTCATTAACACCTATTATGCATTATGTCAGGTTATGAAAATTAATTCCAAGATGCAAATACCAACATCCTTGTTGGTAATTGCTACAAATTATAACATAGGGACTTGAAAAAAAACTTTAATTATTCCACATTCATCTCAAATGGAATTCATAAATAAATAATAGAAATTAAAGGTGATGAAAATGTTGTATATATTAAGTGGTATTCTCTCCTTTGATGCATCATTTTACATAGTGGAAAATGGTTTTTGGCCCCCCAAATGCATATAAGAACCCATGATGAGAATTTATTAATCTTTCTAGTAGACAAAGGGAATTACATCATGGTATATGCATTGTGAAAAATCAAATTATGTAATTTTTGAAGAATTCTTTGTTAGGGAGGTGATAAGAAGTTTGAGGTTTCTAGTTGTCTGGAGACTATCTATAAAGGTTAGAAGATCCTTGAAGCCACTTGACCTAACTTAAAAATTAGAAATCGATCACAATTGGAGTGACTAGTTCTTCCACACCCATTATTATGTAATTTGAGTCTATGGTTAATAGATTTCACCTCACATATTGCCATGATTAGTGCCAAAAAAAGTACCATTTTTGGAAACCATGTTGAATGAGGTTTATAAGACCTATTTGAGGAATGTGGATAAAGGGTCATTATTTCTACCAAGCATTACTTTTCTGACTTCATGATCACCTCCATGGAGGGATTAAAGCTTTTATTCTCAAAATTACAACCATATATGATGAAAATGGATGTGTAAATGAATTAGAACCGAGGTCACTACATCCATCAAGTTAAAACTAAGGCCAAATTAGTTGAATACATACACTGATTTGGTACAATTATTGATTATATTATAAAATACTCGCCTAAGATTGAGGTCTTGAAGAGAAGAGAATAATAGGTAAGCATCTAAATTGGAGAGGAAAAGAAGGGATAACATCCATCCTACAAAGGATCCTACTTAGAGATTGAGGATATAGTCCTTAGAATTTTAGTCATAATTGATAATACTAATAATAAATTTTAAGGATGAGGCTCCTAAATTAACAATGGAAAAGACTAGGCCTACAACTCAAATAATTATACAACCTCCACAACAAGTTCAACATATGTAGTAAATAGGTCCTACTTAGAGATTGAGGATATAGTCCTTAGAATTTTAGTCATAATTGATAATACTAATAATAAATTTTAAGGATGAGGCTCCTAAATTAACAATGGAAAAGACTAGGCCTACAACTCAAATAATTATACAACCTCCACAACAAGTTCAACATATGTAGTAAATAGGTCCTCAACCCTTGTTTAAGTATCTTGATGATGAGGATGATGTGCCAAATATCATATAAATTAGACAATTTGTAAGTTCACCACAAAGGTTAGTGCCTTAACATCATTTAATAGAGAATGTTGATCAATTTTCAGACTACCAAAGATGTAATAAATGATGTTAAGGCACTAACATGCACAAATTTCATGTCGAATGAAAAATTTATCAATTCTAAGGAGTTTAATGAATTCTTATCAAGAACAAGGTGTAATGTTCAATATGTTATGATAATGAAGGAGAAAAAGAAGAATATTTCCAAGGATAAGTGGGAGGAGATGAGTAAAAGGATTTTGAAGGAGGTAAATTTTTTATTTTAGTTAGAACACTCCTAAGGAGGGAAGGGAGATTGTAAGAAAAATTAGGTACTTAATTCTTAAAGGATGGGATATTACCTCTGAATTTTCTTTGGATTCCATCAAAAGGAAAGAAACTAAAGAGATCATACTTCAATCTAAAGAACAAGCTCATGGTCTCTATTTTAGTTCAATGATTGAAAAAATTTATGAATCCCTAGCAATATGGTTAGTACATCTAGTAACAAACAACCACTGGTGATTATGGTTGTGAATGGGCTCATTGGTAACCTTATTGTCAGATGACTTGTAGATATTAGTTCTCCAAAATAAGTAGCTTTGGCTATTAACACTAGAATTTTTAGTGAACATGAAGTAAAAAATTTGTAGGTAGACTTATAAGGAACAATAGGAGAGTCTAAAACTATTGCAAGGATATAAGAAATTTGTGGCATTGCTACACCCTCTTTAGAATATTATTGGTGTACCAGTGACTCTTCAACCATCCACATCCTCTATAGATTCATCATTTAAGGCCACAAAATTGTTACTCTCAGAATTAGTGAACTGAAAGAAGAGCTAAAGAAGATAAAGGAAGCCAAAAAGCAACTAGGGAAGAAGGTAATAAGAAACTAGTTGATTTGGAAGATAACATGTTGTGACATGGTTTATATTGTATTCTACGTCACCTATAGGGGACATGAATGGCTACAAAACTTTGAGAAATAATTATGTGAATCATGTCCAATTAAGGAATAATTTGAAAGGAATTTTGGATGTTTCTAGTCCAATAATCTCAATAATAGGAAAAATGATAGATCATGCCAATTTTGATTTTTTTGGTCCTAGTGATCTGTCAATAATTTTGGAGAAGCTTAGTGCCTTAAAAAGGATTTTATCTATTTATGGGAGATCTTAGATAATTTTGAGAATATTTTAAACCTTTTTGAATAATTTCAAAGATATTAACATGTGTATGAGAAAAAAATGAATATAAATCTTGGAGGTCGAAATTCACAAAATTGGCATAATAGAAGGCCCATTCACAACTACCAAAAGGGTCCCTCTAAACAAAAAACTCCTAAACCATTTAATAAATCTTGTGAAAATATTATGGATAATCCCTAGTGTGAGCATGTTAGTGTTAGAGTAATAAGTTATTATGTAATTAATTACATCACATTGATTAATTAATTAAGTCACTTATTCCTCTTTATTACTTAAGCTAAACTTAGGAACATTAATAATTAATTATTAATTATTAAGTGTGCACTAGGGTTCATTTAGGGTTTCTTTTTAGGGTTTCTTGATCTCCTTCATAAGGATTGATCATTTTGTAATAATTGATTCTCTTAATGCATTTTTACTGAGAGGTTTACAGAGAACATCTTTTTCGGTTCTTCATATCTTTTGCATGTGACAGGTATCCATCTTGCATGCAGGTGATCTTGGATTCTAACATGGTATCAGAGCTCCAGACCTACAGCTGCTTGTTCGTGATCTAAAGATATGGCCTCTTTGTGAGTTTCGGGTGCAAGGGTTTCCACAGGCATCTTTTCTGCAAGATTTGGGGGTAGCCATTTTTTTGGGACACAATGGGCTCAAACG
>VDFB02140083.1:0-56959 GCA_007258455.2 Sequoia sempervirens | reverse complement strand
AATGTTCATCATACCCCTTCAAATTCAAGAACTCCTCCACCTCCTGATCCCTCGTCACCTATTCCTACCACATGCATTCCTACAACCGAGATATACCTTATCCTTGCAAAATCAACCCAGCTTGATACTCCCTCAGTGACAAGCATCCATAATGATTGATATATCAAGTCAAGCCTCCATTGTCCACATTCTAGGTTGTCTCTTTGCCAATGGGCTGATATCACTTCTAAAAATGAATTCAATCGTTTCATGAATGAGTCAATGCGTGATTAGCTCAATGTGTCAACTACAGGAGCAATGATGATAGACACTTCTCCAATTGTCACGATACCTATGGTAACTTTAGATGTGACAATAACTTCAAAAGTAGCAATGGCGACTAAATTGACAGTAAATCAAGAAGCTCACACTTATTTTCTTCCTCCTTGGCTAATATCTCAAGTGTCAAGAAAATAAAATTATTCTCCTGAGGAGCTCAACCTCGAAGAGATAGTCCCTCCAAAGGCTAAAGGGAAGAAAAAGGAAAAAGTATACTCAAGGCTAAACATTGACAAAACTGGCCACAAGTATGCAGAGATTGGCATACCACCACAAGAAGAAGGAGATGTCAATATGGAAGACTACACGGTGACAAAATTCCAACTTGGCAAGGTTACCAATGAAAGTGCAAAAACCGATGCGCAAGTCACTTTGGATATCTTGGCTTGAAGACTGGATAAAGTAGAGCAAGCTCACAATATGTATAAACATAGGGTAGAGCATTATGCCACTATTGTAAAGAGACTTGCAGGCTCTCCAAGTAATGTACAACCGCTGACAGTGGTAAGTATTGAAGACCTAGTGATGAAGAAAGCTAAGAAGTTCACCTCCAAAGGCAGAGTGTTGTATGATTTTGTTGAGAAGATCATTGAACACAGATCTCAGATTATAATGGCTGCGGATGAGAAAACTACCTTGTTGGCCAAGCTCTCCACAGAGCTTGATAAAGAAAAATGTGTACTTTCCTAGGAGCACAAAGACATGGAAAAATGCCTGTTGTCATGGTCAGAGATGAAATAGGTAAAGCTGAGTAAATTGGTGGAGGTTGGGGTAATTCCTGACAAAGAAAAGTTTGTTGAGGTAAGAGAATCCTTGAAACACATAATTCAAGTGGTTCAATCTCTTACGGAAGATCTCCACCAAGTACAGGATGATGTCAAAGGACGTCGTGCTATTCTTGAAAGGTATCAAAGAGTTGCCCGGGTCAACTCCCTTGAGGGAGAATCGTATCTTCTTGCCGGCCACAAAAATATCTCAGATCTTCAAGGAAGCCATCACGAAGTTGATTGACAGTTTAGACTTTTTAGAAGCCTCATTGAACGTCATTTGTGATACAAGGCTCACATTGGATGACTTGGAAACGCATCTTGATAGGTGCAAGAAGGTTCACTCATCTGCCATGAGATCGATCATGAGAATTCACACCATTGTGGATTACACCATTGGTCCAGATGAGAAGTTTGTGCAAGAGACCAGGAAGAAATATGAAGACTTATGTGCCCAAAGCAAGGAAACATGAAGCAGCCTCCTATTCTCTAGTGTTAGACATTTCCGGTGCATCTCTTTATGCATCTTGTAAATATTTCTTGACATTTTCGAATGTCTTTTTGTAAATTGTAATTACACCAAGCTCGAAGATGTAATATTTTGAAAACAAATTACACTTTGACTTTGGTCAAAGTTAGGTGAGATCTCCTAAAATCGCTCACCTAACTTTCCTTAATTTCCTCAATCAGTTTCCTAATTTTGCTTCATCCCTCTTTCTATATAATGTGAGGTATTTTCATTGTAAATTTATCCTTTAGTATTTTGCAACGAAGTGCTGCCCTTTTTGAAGCAAATTTGTGAAACTTTGTGTTCATGCTTTTGTGAATGGAATTTGATCAATAAAGAAGAGGATTGCAAACCAAACTTTGTGTTGGATTCGATACTTTTATGAGTTGATCTCATTTGGTGGTAATTAGCTTGAGGAATCTGAAGGACTCTAAATAGTTTATGTAAACTTTGTGTTGCATCTATTATTTAGATTTGCATTTTGTGTTTTTGTTTATCATTCGTTGGATAATCTACAAGACTTTGTGCTTGTAATTGTTCATGCTCTTGGATACTATTGTTGAATGATCTACAAGACTTTGTGCTTGTAATTGTTCATGCTTTTTGATACTTTGGTTGGATGATCTACAAGACTTTGCTTGTAATTGTTCATGCCTTTCGAGGAATTGGTCGCTCTTTAAGAAGACTTTGTGCTTCTGAACTGACAAACGATACTCTTCACAGATCCAACATTGATAAAGCTACGGAACGACTTTGTGCCTTCGTGAGCTTTCCCTTTTACTTTATTTGTCTATTGTTAATTACTTCTGGTATCTCTACGCTTCGCTTTGACGAGATAGAGGTATTGGTATTATTGCTAGTTGTTCGTTTCAAGTTATTAAGAATTGTGAACTTCCAATAGTGAAGCATTGTAAACATCTTCTCTGAAAAAAGAGAGAAGGATGAATGTAACACACCCTCCCCACTTCGTGAGTTTTGTGTACATTTTGTAATTACTTGTTTGTTTTACTATCGCTTCTGTTAGCAGTAAGAAGGGCACCTCCCCTTTCCGAGAGGAGAGATTTACATCTCACATAGCTGTGGCTGAAGTCCTAGTTGTGTAATCTATCGAAAAGCTGATTACATAATTTTCACCCAACAGTTTTTTGGCGACTCCGCTGGGGAAACCACATACGCAATCTGAGCCTCACACTTCTGATTGAAGTAGATAAGTTTCCTTTTTCTTGCTGTTCTTTTGTATATTGTTAACTCTATAACATCCATTGTATTCAGATCTACATTCTGGCGGACCGAATATATACAAGCGGATTAAGGGCTCAAGGAGTAACAGATCCACTTTTTGAAGAGTTGTTTGCAACGCGACTTTCCATTTACTCTTCCACGAGTAAGGTCACCAATGCAACATGCTATAAGCTTCCCTCCACGTAGCCAAAGATCTCCTATCCCAAGTGTTTGGTCAGTTTATCACAGGCGTCCTGTTCAAGTACCTGTTGTGCAACCAGTCATGGCCGCACCACCTACAGGACCATGGGGAAATGCTTTTGGTCCCCTCCGTTTGGCTGCGCCTTTGCACGAACTGCCACGTGTATCCAGGAAGCATCTCCCGAAATTTCAAGGTGATGGCAAATAACACCTCGATGAGCACATATCCGCATTCTACATCGTTTGTGGCGTTCTCGGCATTGAACACGAAGATGTTTTTGTAAGATTGTTCATTGAATCCCTTCAAGGGGTTGCAGCCGAATGGTTCTTTACTCTTCCTAATGCCTCCGTCACCAATTGGGCCACTCTTCGCACCAAATTTGAAGAAAGATTTAAACCTGCTGAAGATTCACATGCTCTATTGGCGCAGCTCACCACCATGCGTAAAGAGGCTCACGAGCCTATGCGCGAGTTTGTGGCGAAATTCAATAAATTGGTGACACGGATCCCAAATGATGCAAGACCAATGGATCATAACCTAAAGTGCTTCTTCATCAACACTCAACTACCTAAGGTGAGTTTCTACTTACGTAGAGAAAATCTTGTTTACGTTGAAGCAGCCCAGCAATTGGCTACCAGTCTGGAGGACGACATGATCCTTGCTGGAGAAATTAGGATGGGGACTAACGGAAATAAAAGGATGCAAGCCTCAGGGTCTTCAACGTCCAATGTTAGTACTCCCGCTGCCAGTTCAAATTTTACAGATCCCATGGTCCAAAGGTTGGCAAATGAAGTTTTGTCTCTTAAGAAACAAGTTTCAAACAACAATAGTAACAACTACAAGGACGTCCCTAGGAGGACTTTCCCTAATTATGTTGGCAACAAAAATCAGAATTGTCTCCTAGCACCTCCAGGAAGGCTTGCTTTGGAAGCCCCGTAGGCTAACAATGCTGCAGGGTACTATGAGACTGAACAAGATGATTATGCTCAGTTCGAATATCCTGAAGAAGAAAATGCCGACCTCTTCCAAGAAGAAGAAACTGAACCGGCTGGCGACTCCAAGATTAGCTATTTGCAAATCATGGAAGAAGAAGAAGAAGAAGAAGACGACTTGGTGACTGACACTTACGCTGCTTTTATGCGGCATTAACAAAATCAGCTTGACAAAGCTCAAGCTGCTGCTGTTCCAGAAAAAGAGAAGCCGCCAGTAACGATCACCAAAAGAGGATCTCCCCTCCCTTGGCAACCTAAGAAAGCAGCAAATCCACAAGTAAGTGCACCTCGCTCCCCTTCATCAACTCCCATTATTCCTAAAGCTAATCCTCTTGTTCCAAAGACCAGTGTGCCTTTTGTGAAACCAATCAGTGAAGTTACGACTTCCAACCTACAAAGTTCTTTCCAGGCTTTCGACATTATTGACCATGCCAAAAAGACCAAGGTTCAAATGTCTGAGGCTGAATACCTCAAAGCCAACCCCGACCAATTTGACAGGCTTGTCAAGTTCGTCAATGATAAAAAGATTTCCCCACGTCAGGATACTCCTCTCGACATCCCAGTTACTCCTAAACCCAAGATATCATAGAGTAACCTTGTATCTAATCCTCCAACCGCTTCCGGACGCATTGATCCGTTTTTCATCTCCCTACTTGTAAATGGTTTCAAGCTGAGTAATTGTGTCATAGACTCTAGTGCATCCGACAATGTGATGCCCGCCAAGGTAGCTACTGCTTTAGGCCTTGAAATGACCAAAACCTTCAGCCGTTTTTTTTCCATGGAGAATAAACAAGTGCCATTGATCGGTCAGATCAAAGATGCGCAATACGCATTCGCCGCATACCCGGAGAAGAAAATAAAGATGACGGTCCTCGTGGCCGATGTACCGGCATCCTACGGAATCCTCCTCGGACGCAATTTCTGCAAAGATGTTGGAGGAGAACTAAGTATGGATATGTTTGAAGCAAGAATACCAGTAAAAGGTGTGATGCAAAAGCTGATTCCTGAAAAAGAATCAAAGTTTTCAGTTGTCGAGTCAGATGATCCCAGAGCTCAGATTTTGTTCGAATCCTCAAGCATGGGAACTTACTATCTACAGACAAACGAGGTAGGAGAATCCTTGACTCAGAATGAATTAGAGAATGATGATACTTCTTCCACTTCAAATGAGACGTCATCAGGAGATTTGTCCATCTCCGACCATGAATCTTCGTCAGAGGATGAAGCTTTGGACTTCGACACTATTCCAGTTGGTGATCCCAATGGTGTCTGGTTGCTCGAGTTTGATGGTAGCTGCTCTTCGACCGGCTCTGGAGCAGGAATGGTTTTCATTTCGCCATCAGGAAAGTTTTTCCCTTTCTCCTTCAAGTTGCAGTTTGATAACACCAATAACACTGCCGAGTATGAAGCCCTGTTGCTGGTAATGCAAGTTGCGCTGAAGAAAGGTATAAAAAATCTTCATGCACAAGGTGATGCCGAACTGATAGTATGTCAAGTAAGAAATCTCTATCAAACAAAGAATGAGACTCAGGCATTATCGTAATCTAGTATGGGATTCCGTTGAGGAATTCGAAGCTTTTGATATCTCTGTGGTTCCCAGAGAATACAATACTAGAGCTGATTCCCTCGCAATCTCTGCCACGCTCTTGGTGCCACACAAAGACTTTCAAGGTTCTACCTACACCATAGAGTTGGTTTTCCACCCAAGTGTACCTGACAATTCAGAGAACTGGCAGATTTTCAATGACGATCATCAAATCATCGCCTTTCTTGAGAAAGCAGAGAATTTTGATGAGTTGTATTTTGAGGGCAGCGATTCTCCGCCTCGAGAATCCGTGTCCAATATAGATCCTGTCACGGGTGAAGAATATTTGCAACTTAAAGGGAATAAGATCCCCAAAGGATTGGTATCCTTGGAAAAGCTTTTTGACAAGCATGATCGCCAGGTGAAGAAGCAACTCTCAGATTCCGACTCGTCTAATGAAGTAGAACAGATTAATTTAGGAACTGAAGCCAATCCTAAGATGGTCAACATTGGAAAATGTTGCACGACTGAAGAAAGAAGACAGTTTGCTCAACTACTGCAGGAGTATATTGATGTCTTGGCATATTCATATGACGATCTAAAATCATTTCGGCCCAAAGAAGTGCAACATGATATTCCTCTCAAGGTTGGAGCTTTGCCTTACAAACAAAAGCAGAGGCAGTATAATCCCAAGATCTCTGGAACGATTTTGGCAGAAGTTCAAAAGATGTTGAATGCACGGATAATATTCCCTATCCATCATTCAACGTGGATAGCCAATATCGTCCCCATTCGTAAAAAGAATGGTGAAATCCGCATTTGTGTAGATTTCAGAAATCTAAATCAATTGTCTCTCAAAGACAATTACCCACTTCCAGTGATGGATCAAGTTCTACAAAATGTAACTGGATCCGAGATGCTTTCCATGCTAGACGAATTTTCTGGTTATAATCAAATTGAAGTTAATTCAAGCGATCAACACAAAACCGCTTTCACAACGCCATGGGGAACCTTTGCGTATCGCAGGATGCCGTTTGGTTTGATCAACTCCGGCGCTACATTCCAACGTGCCATGGATCTCGCTTTCCGCGACGTGATGGGTAAGTTCATTGTGGTGTATCTTGACGATCTCACGGTTTTCTCTAAGCAACGTCATGATAATTTCTACCACTTGAGGCAAACTCTAGAGAGATGTCGTCAGCACGACATTTCCCTAAATCCCAAAAAGTCAACTTTTGGGGTGACAGAAGGTAAACTTCTTGGTCACGTTGTATCTGCTGAAGGAATCAAGATTGACTTGGAAAGAGTCAACGGAATCAAATCTCTCATTTTGCCATCAAGCAAGAAAGTTGTTCATTCCTTTTTTGGCAAAGTAAACTTCTTAAGGAGGTTTCTCCCAGACTTTGCTGAAAAGACACGTCATATTGTCAATATGATGAAGGGTAACGCCACATTTCATTGGATGGCAGAAGGCAAAGCAGCGTTCGATGACATCAAGGAGGCCATTGCTCATGCGCCTGTGTTGGTTTGCCCTAACTACACCAAAGATTTTGTTATGTACAGTTATGCTTCTGAGCATACACTATCAGCAATTTTGGTACAGGAAAATGATGAAGGTTTTGAATCCCCCATTGCATTCACGAGCTCCCCCCTAAAGAATTATGAATTGAAATATTCTCAGATGGAAAAGCACGCTTTTGCAGTTGTAAAAGCCGTCAAGCATTTCCGGTTCTACATTCTAAGCAGTCATGTGAAAGTTCTCGTCCCAAATTCGACTGTTAAGTCTATCCTAACACAACAAGAATTTGGAAAAAAAAGGGGCAATTGGATTGCCAAGATTCAGGAATACGATCTGGAGATTAAACCCACTAAGTTGATACGTGGACGTGGCCTCTGTCAACTTATTGCAGAAAATAGTCCGGATGAAGAAACTTCAGAGGATGAAGAAGTTTCAGACAAAGAGGAGGTCGATCCCAGTACACTTCCAATGGTACTATTTGTTAGCACCACTGACGAATGGTATTCCAACATCGCTCACTTCCTGACATACGGAGAATGTCCCAATCACTTGACTCCGAAGGAAAAGAGAGCCGTGAAGCTGAAATCAGCTAATTTTGTCTTATGGGACAACGGCTTGTATAAGCGTGCAATGGACGGGACATTTCTCAGATGTGTTGATAAAGAACAGCAGCAAAAGTTGCTGAAATCTTATCATGATTTGGCATGTGGTGGACATTTCTCAGCGCCAGTAACCGCTCACAAAATCCTGAGAGCGAAGTATTACTGGCCCACACTTTTTCAGGACACGTACTCTTGGGTGCGTAAGTGTGAATTGTGCCAACAGTTTGTCGGCCGTCCCAAGTTGGCATCTTTGCCATTAAAACCTGTTGTGATTGACGAACCTTTCAAGCAATGGGGCATTGATTTCATAGGTGCAGTTAATCCATCGTCAAGTGCTAGACATATCTACGTTTTAATTGCTACGGACTATTTCACCAAATGGGTGGAAGCAATACCTACCAAGCGTGCTACTTCAGAGGTAGTGTGCAGTTTCTTAAAAGAAAGTATTATTTCCAGGTTCGGTGTGCCGAACAAGATTGTTATTGACAATGCTTCTGCCTTCTCATCAAGAGAGATCACTGAGTTTTGTTTCGAACACGGTATAACGTTATCACATTCTTCTGACTATTATCCGCAGGGTAATGGTCAGGCGGAATCTAGTAACAAGAATCTGGTGACTATAATCCGCAAGCTGGTGGACGAGAATCAATGTTTGTGGCACAAGGCTTTCTTTGATGCTTTGTGGGCAGACAGAATAACTCCGAAGTGAGCAATTGGCATGTCTCCTTTTCAACTCTTGTATGGGTTGAATGCCGAGATTCCTATAACCTTGGAACTACCAGCCCTCAAGCTGGCTAAGGCCATTGAGGATGAGACGTTTGACAATTCTGTTGATAAGCACATCATGTATCTCTCCGAATTGGAAGAGAATCGGGTTCAAGTGGCTGACCGCATTGTGGAACACCAGGACCAAGTGAAAAAGCTGTTTGACAAAAAAGCTAAGTCTCGAGAATTTCAAATTGGTGATCTCGTTCTCCTGTGGGACAAACGAAGAGAACCAAAGGGTATGCACGGGAAATTTGACTCACTATGGACAGGACCTTTCCAAATACATCAGTTGCATGGTGAGAACAGTTTCTTGTTAGCATACGGAGACGGAACGCCATTTGCCCTTCCTCACAGTGGGCAACATCTCAAGCACTTTACACAGTAAAGAAGTTGGCGTTGGTATGTAAATACTTTTTATTTTTAAGTCCTTTTGAGTCTTTACGTTTTTTGTTTCTGTTGTCGTCGTCGCCTGACTCCAAGCCCAATGGATGGATAAAGGCACTTGAATTGTGGAATTCTTCTTCCTTCGTTCTTTTCAAAGAACAACCGAAGGAAGATCCCCAGCAGGAGCCAACTGTTATCACGGAATCTAGCAGCGCTCGTTCCACGGATAACCCCCCTACGAAACTTGTCCGTTTCCTAGGATTCGTGAAGTTCAAGTACGCACAATGAAGTGATTTTCAAGCCACCTCGAAATGCGTTCCAAAGTCTCGAATAGTCAATTCGAGCATCCCCTCATGTTCGCCTCGTGAAGACCTTCGAAACGAGCTCCTTCGCAAAGTCTCACTGTTCGTACTTAGTGAATTGCGAAAAATGCGGTGGCACTGAAAAAGTGCGCTCCTGCCCTAAAGCCAAAATTTGGCTTAGTACAAAAAGTGCAGGGGCGCTAAATTTTAGCGCCCCTGCATGAAGTGATTTTCCTAAAAAATGTAATAGCGCTAAATTTTAGCACCATTACACTTTTTCTTGGCCCTGGCACGTTTCTTCATGAATTTCGCATTTTTTCGTCAATCGTGCCACTTTTCGTGCCTAAATTTATTGCTCGACTTGAGTTAGGTTTTTGATTTCCTCTTTCAGTTAAAGGTGTTTTAATTCGCCATTTTCATTGTTATGATCTTTGGCTTTCTTTTCTTCTTGCTGGGCGAAGTGCTCTTCAAACTGCAAACACATTTTTTTGAGAATTTCGCCATTCTTCTTCAGCACTCTTCGCATTTCATTTTGGTAAGTCGTTATCTTTGCTTTATCTCCTTTCTTCATTCGTTTTTGCATATGTTCTAGGATTTACATTCGCATTTTTGTCTTCCCTTCATTCTTTTCAAACGTTTTCACTCCCACGTGTTTTTCCTTTCTCTCCCTTCGCGTTTTGGTCTTGTGTCTTCTTTATTTAAATCTTTTCCATGGCGTGTCTGCGTGGTTTTCTTTTCTTCTCTTACCCTCATGCGACGTAACTCTTGCGTTTCATTTTCAACGCACTCCGTCTTGCTTTTCTTTCCAACGTTTTTCATGATAACTTCCTTCCTTGTCGCCCTTTGTATAATGTTCTGATGCGAACATTGGGGTTTCTCTTGTGTTGTAAGAATGGTTCTTTTGAAAATACGATGGTAATGGAATGAATTTCAATTTGCAATTTCATACAAATGAATACTTTGCCAACCCCAAGCGCCATTTCCATACATCCCTATATCTGTTTTATTCAAAATATACCCAAGATGCTGAAGCGCCAAAATTTAGCGCCATGACATGATAAATATGTCAGAATAAATTCTAACTCTCAGAAATGCAGAGGCGCTAAAATTCAGCGCCCGTGCATCAAAAGTAAAATCTCCAAAATGTAAGGGTGCTGAATTTTGGCGCCCTTACACTTTTTCCAATTTTCTACAATCTTTTCCAGATGAGCTTCATTTTTTACCAGTGCACTCCTGAGCCTTGTTCCTTCCTAATTTGTGCATCGTTTTGCGTGCCTTGTCATCCGCTCCATGCTTTCCCATCCTCGTTGCTCGTTTCGCGCATTCCCATGTTTCCTAACGATTAATGTTTGTTCTGGCTCAATGAATTGCAGTCCCTTTTCAAAGATCTTCAAGTCAGAGTGATCAAAGTTCCAGTTGTTTTTGATGACTGCCAGCAAGCCTCCGTCTTCTTCGAAAGCAAAAGGAAAAATGAAGTACAAATATCAAGGTGTCTATCTGCCGACTGTAGTGCTCTCCAAGGTGGAAGAGATAAAAGACACAGAGGTTGGTCATCAGGACTTGGTTGATTTTGCAAAGCAAACAGAGACGAAGCCTCTTCCTGATTCAATGAGAGCAATCGTACACAACAACCTTCATTTGGTGGCAATGTTCCCTACAACTGCACACAATACAGAGTTTGTTCTTCAGGTGGCGTCTCACTACATCAGAGAAAGTAGGAGTGTGATAGATTCTTCCGGGCACGAGATTCTAAGACTCGACCCTGATTTCTTTGACATTGTTTTCAAGGTCCCTCATATGGAGAAATACATTGATATTTCTATATCAAAAGCACAAGAGATCTTTGACGCTGATCCTAATAAAGCTAAACACTTAATAAACACTCAATGGTTAAAGAAGCCTAGATCATCTGTTTCCAGATGGCCGAAAGGACTCCTGCGAAGTGATTTCAAGGATGACGTCAAAGATATGATCACATTTCTAAGCAGAGTGAAAGGCTTGCCGGAATCATCCACTTTTCACGATTGGATGTATGAATACATCAGGATCATAAGAAGACAGAAGGTGCATATTGTGATCAAGTTAGTTCATTCACCATGAAGGAGACTAGAATTCCAAATCTGTTACATCTAGCTATGGAGGAATATAGAAAATAACAACAACAAATGATTGAACAACAAGAAGACATTGGAGAGTTGCTCATTGATGATAACTAGCAGGACAATAGGGCCTTAATTTAGGAAGAAAAGCCTGAAATTAAACCTAATATTATCCTCCAAGGTGAGAGCTTTGATGTTTTCGAAAATGTTGTGATTGAAAAAGATAGTGTTGTGTTTTTTGAGGAGGAAGCTAATGTTGATCCTTATGAAGACTCAGAAGTAGTGGATATTCATGATGAACAAGGACAACAGGTTCATAAACTTGAACAAATACTGAAACATCAGGAGGAGCCTAATGAGCCTGATTTGCAAAGTCATAACTGGTTGGAGGAGCTTCCATTCCATTGTACAGAGGAACTTGAGACTTTATCACCACTTGAATTGTTGTCTCCTTGCATTGAAAAAGACAAGCCTAAATCAGAATGTAACTCTTCCAGTGATAATGAGAATTATGAGTAGCTTCCATTTTGGTCTATAAAGGATCCTGAGGTTGTTGAATTGATTGAAAGTGTGTCGAAGGAAGCCATCTCATTATTCATTAAAGGAGTGAATGTTCATTTTGGAAAGCATGAGCATATTGAGGAGGCTACTACTCTTCCATCAAGTCAGCCACAAGGGCTATACCTTTCCAGCCAGCAAGGTGATAAAATGGAAGTTCACGAGCAAGAGATCAAAGGAGGCTCAATCTTTGCCCTTACCAAAGGCTGTCCAATCAGATACCTAGCTCAGATGGAATCCAATACAACACCAAGGACGAATCTTGCACCCAAGCATGAGGGTATTGCTCAAGAGGATCACACTCAAGTTACCTTTCCACCTCAGAACGGGAATGTTTACATTCCATATGAAAAGGTTAGTAAGCTTGAATATGTCCTGCAAGAGATCTTGCAGCCATCTGTTGAATTGTCATGCATGCTTCATTTCTCTTTAGTTGTTCTCCAACGTGGCAAACATTGTAAATTTTTTAGAAAGAGCACTTATTTTACCCAACCTGTCAATGGGTTTGTTTGATCAATTTCTTACTGGTTAGTGTAGGGTAGGTTTAGATGCAGTTTTCATTCCATAAGTGTTGTTCCAACACAGTAAATAGTTTTATTTCAGTTTTTTCTTGTTTTCAATAAGTTTCCAAGTGTTCTAGTGAGTCTCAAGATGAGTTACAGCCATGTACAAAGTTGCTCTTGATCTGTTTCTGAGTTGTCCCAATGACTCCATGACCAATGGATAGGCCTAGGCTACTGGTTTCTGTGTTTAGCAGGCAAACATCCAGCAAAGGTCGCTAGAAATGTTACCCAATTTTCACCTACGGGCTCAATCAGGCAGGATTAATTGTGTTTCAGATGTTCATAAGGGCCAAATGGGACATTTGCATCGAGGGTTAGGTCATGCATCTGATGACGTTTCACAAGGAGGTTAGTTGAAAAGCATGCCTCAATCAGTTTTGGCATAAAATCCATCAGAGAAGAAAGTCGACAAGACCTTCCTGCTGTCTTGCCGACTGGCAGTGTGTTCTATTTGTTTGAATACACCGGTCGCCAGGATTTTTTATGTATCTCTCCGCTGGAAGGAAGTCACACCGACAGTTATTCAGAAGGCTTCCATCAGGGAGAAGGTTTCACATTCGCTGTGATGTCTTGGCGACTAGCAAGGGTCATGCCAACAGCGGTTCACCAGGGAGCTCTCGGCATAAAGTTATTCCTTCGGCGAAGGGTCTGCCCGAGGAGGTGGGGTCTCAGCGAATTGAGGTGCCATCAACTGATGCCTGACCGAAAGAAGATCCAAGCTCTCCGATAGAAAGGAAGGCTTCGTCATGAAGTCTCGGCAATCGTAGGTAGTCTCACTGAAGCGGCCAGCGTCAGAGTGAAGTCTCACCAAAAGCAAAGGTCTCGGAAAGAGTTGTGAGTTCGACGAAAGGTCTCCCCGACTTGCCAGCGTCTCACCGAAGGAAATGTTTGAGCTCTGGGAGATGGTCTTCCCTCGCTATAACGTCTGGCCGACAAAGGGTGGTCTTGCCGAAAGGAAAGAATCTGTGCTCGGGGAAGTAGAACCGTTCGCCGTGAGGTCTCGGCGACTAATGAAAGTCTTGGCGAAAGCACATGTCGTCGGTGAAAGATTGAAGGCTTCGTCATGAAGTCCCAGCGAATCTCCTCAACAAGAAAGTAAACTCATCGCCGAGAGCAGGATGGTCCCGCCATGAAGTTCTACCGATGAGGGAGAGTCACACCAAAACGGGATGCTTTCGGCGTAGGATGGTCATCTCGGGGAAATGTCTGGCCGATAGGCCAGGGTCTCGGCGATAGTATGGAGCTTAACCAAGAAGTCTCATCGACAAGCAATGTCTCGCCAAAGGGAAGCAGCATCGCCGAAAGGAACTGAGCTCGGCAGGAAGTCTCATCGATAACGAAAAGTCACACCGACATGCCTTGTGCCTTCGGCGTAATGCGAGAAGCTTGGCAGGAAGTCCCTCCGACACATGAGAGTCACCTTGACGGGATCCCAGTTCGCCAAAAGGAAGGTCAAGTCGCCAAGATGTCTCAGCGACTGGCAAAGGCCTCGCCAAGAGAAATTGATATCGGCATAATGTCTCGCCGAGGGTTTAGTGTCTCACCGAAGGGATGTTTGAGCCCGGGGAAGTGGTTGAGCTTCGCGATAAGGTCTTGCCGAAACATATGGACTTCGCTATGATCTCTCCCCAACCTGATGGTGTCTCGCTGAAGAATGAAGAGCCTGACGATATGTTGAAGTGAACTCGGAGAATGAAGAGGAGGTCGGTGGAAGGTCTCACCGACCAAGCAAGCTTTGGCCGAAGTGGAATTGGAGCTTGCCAAGGGGTTGAAGGCTTCGCTATGAAGTCTTGTCGACCTAACATGGTCTTGCTGAGGCAAATTAGCGGGGTTAAGGAAAGGACCCCGACATGATATCTCACCGACCCAATAAGTCTCTCCGATAGAGAGGAGGAGTCATCATTATGAAGTCCCAGTGACCGGTAGGAGTCTCCCCGAAATGGATGCCTTCGCTAAAGAATGGGGAGTTCGTCATGATGTCTCAGTGAAAGAAATGTGTCTTGCCGATGGTTTCAGTGATATCGGTATGACTTTGCAAACTCGATAGGAGTTCTCATCGATAGTGTCATGTTATGCCGATAGCTTTAGAGGGGCATAATCGCATCGGTGAGACACTTCCAGTGTCTCGCCGAGATGCGATTCTGACTGAGCGGGCTTTTGACCATCGGGGAATCCATGTGGAATGTGCCCAGCCAATTAGAGAGAGCTACGAGTGAATCGTTGGCAGCGGAACCAGGTGCCAGGAGGATCAACAAAGTGAAATCGACGTGGATTGGCTCTGAGGCATTCAAAGCAACTCGACAGGGGATTCAAAGGTGGACACGAGGATCAGAAGTGAATGCGGTGGTTGCAGAAAGATCTGAAGGAGACCATTCATGGAAGCAACTCCACACCGACATGGCCACTGGGATGCAACATTAATTTCATCAAAAAGATCTGAGGGAGATTTTTTGCTGAGCCCGCATATTTTTGTAGGCCCTAAGGGGCCAACCTCACTCTGGTATATAAGGCTTTTTTGCCTCTTTGTAAAGGAGTTCTCCTTATGCTTTTTCTGAAGTCTGTGACTTTTACAGTCCTCTCTCAGATTAGCAAACTTTTGTAACTCAACTGGAATCTGGAATACAACATAGAGTTTACCTTGGAAGCTACTGTTAATGTTTGTATTACTCTCATTTCTGTATTTTAGATTATGCAAGTTCTCAACTATGTATTTCTTAAATCTGTATTCATACCTTAAAGCTGTGAAATTAATCTTTCCTTCTTAAGATACGTTTGTAGATCAAGCCTTTAAGAATTATGCATAAGTCTAAAAGGGGTTATGTTGAATAAGTGCAATACTAACCATTAGCTTCTCAGTGTACGTTCATCTTGCTTTTCATTTCATGATTTCTTATCAATTCAGTGTATCACCATAGGAGTAGTTTCAATTTATGTACTCCTCCCTTTCCCTTTATAGAATCATTAGTTTAGGTGACACCAAAGGAAGCCGGCCTTCTCCGGAGGTTGACCTCTGTCTACAAGTGACCCATAGCTTTAGAGGTCTTCCCATGTTACACTGAGGTGTTGAACATCAGGTTCAACAAGGGTGCAACTTCAGGTGATAACAATCACCTTAGGTGTTAAAATGTTCAATTGGTCTCGGATAATCAACAATAATCTTGATGAACAGCTAAAAAATTTGGAAAGGACGAAGTGCTTTTACATGAGCTCCTACACTCTCTACTTGTTGGCTAGAAATTACAAATACACAGGATTGATTTGCAAAGACGTGGTAGGTAATGGCGAAAATGAGTTTAAGTCCTATGAATATTATCCACAACTGCAGCTTAGCGAGAAGAACCACTTTAGAAGGGTAAATGATGCCTTCTTGATGTACATCACGAGGATATTGCAGGGAGGAACTCATCAGAGGCTCACTCAGGAGGCCAAGAGCTTGATAAGCAAGTATGGATCCTAGTTTATCTAGTATCCAAGATTCACGTATATAAGAGTTCAAGGATTTACCAGATGTCCTTACCGATTTTTGATTTACCCTACCAACAGAATGGTCTTGCTCGAAGTCCTTAGAAAATTGGAAACATATAAGGGATTCTAGAGAAAAAAGCAGAAAGCGGCCATTTCCTTTCCATTTTTCAACGGAAATATGTTGGAGTCTTTCCCAATGGCACAAGCAGCCGAGAGTGCCAGGTTGGAAATGCAGTGGTATCCATTCACATCTTACCAATCAAGGGCTGATTTCGATCCTCACAACCATGTTGGGACAGTGAATGGAAAGAAGTACAGACATAAGGTAGACCTGGAGGATTTTTGGGCAAATGTTGCGGATGAATTTGATATCAGGAAAATACTATGGTCTAGATTTCCAGTAGGCTTGATCAGAACAACTGAGCTTTTCTGTGTGCCTAACCAGTTAGAGGATGATGGGGAATATGTTCAGCTACGCTATGATGAGAATTCGCCTCTTCCTCTTGTGAAATGGTCAGATCCAGAGCTCGCAAATCTAGCCACCTTGATGAGGCCAGTTGTTAAGTATTTACAATGGTGGGTTGATCAGCAAGTCTAGGGGCTAAGGTGAAGAAATTTGACCCTCACTTATAACTTGATGGGCTAAATGGAATCATATTCTTCGAATACAGGAGCTTCCCAAAGTGCCGAACTAATTGAAAGCATTAATTCCAGGAAAAGGAAGGAAGTAGTTGATGACTCCACAAGGTCGAAGGGGAAGAAAATTGTAAACGAGGAATCTGTTCAAAAGAAGTAGAGATCACAGCCATCCCATTCTGCCAGGTCCAAGAATGTGAATGAGGTATTAACTATTGAGGATGAGTAATTGGCTGGAATAAGGATTCCTTCTCCAATCCATGAGGAGAATATTGAATCAATCCAGCAGGATGATGATGAACCCCCATCTCCTTCAGGAACGAAAATACTTGAACCAAAAAATGAGATGGATATTCTGGATGAGGAATTTCAAGAGGGAATGATTTTCGCTCTTAGAGGAGTTCAGGATATTCCATGTGAAGAAAGTAATCAGGAAGAGGAAGGCATTGAGTAGCCTACGATTCCTAATTAGTTGAAAGAAAGGTTGAAAATGAAAGCACCGGTGGAAATTCAAGAAGAAGATGATACAGCCGATTTCCTGTTTAGGTTAGAGAAGGTTACTGTAAAGAAGCCAGCCAAGAAGTTTTCCACAATCTAGAGAGATGAAGTTGGCTGTTGTTTAGTGCAAATTGTTGTACCAACAGTGGACAAGGAAAAGGAAGATATTACTCCTCAGGAGTATGCAATCACTACTATCGACTTGGGATCAACTACAAAGGGTCAAGAGATTGAGGAATTAGACAATTCAATCGCTTCCATGAAGGCAAGATTGGAAAACGAGGTAGGGAGGAAAAGATAATTCAAAAAGGAAATTGAGCGCCTAAAGGAATATATTCAGCACTTGACCAAACCTCTTAATCAAGGTGATTCAGTGGCTCCTCCACTTTTGAATTCTTTGTAGGAAGCAATCAAAAATTTTGAAGAAGAAATGGTAACAGCCAAAGAATCCAAGGAGTGGATGGTGAGCAAAAGTGAAGAAGCAGCCACATTTTTGGAAAGATTAACGTTGGCCTATGGACAGACTTCTTTGCTTTTTAGAATTGCAGTCATGGCAAAAGCATGGGATAACCTTCAAGATGTTTAGGATAGAATTATCTCATGCCTTAGAGTGTTGAAAGGAGTTCCAAAGTAGGAACTGATTGATGGAAAAGTAATTGCAGCAGGGGTTGCATATGATTTTAACACTTGGTACTGGGCATTGGTTGCACGAAGTGAAGTCTTAGAAAAAGTAAAGGCTGATGGTATCAGAGCTGAGAAACAGATAAGAGAGATTCAGAATAAGATTTTCCTTGTAGCTACGGATGTACTTGAGAAGGATACCATCCACGAAAATGATATGCAGCTGGAAAGTCTAAAGCTCAAAACTCGGGATATTTTCTTTGCCATCACTGGACTAGTCCTGAAGCAAAATTTGACAAAGGCATCAAATTTCTTGTCCATCCGGGATGCCTTCCAAAGACAAGAATTGGAATGGGAGTCTGCTTTTTCCGAGTGTGTAGATGACTTTGACGGATTGGAATTCAAGGTGAATATGCTGCCACATGTCACAATGGAGGAGGTCATCCTGATGGTGTCCAGATTCATTGAATATACTACCACTAAAGAGGATAGGGATGTGGCTCCTAGAAGATAGCTCCTCGTGCCACTTGTCCTCCATGCACTTACTATTGATGTTATTTTGGGAAACCCTAATTAGGTTTGTTATGTCTTAATCTCAACTGCTGATCTTAGATTGATCTCGGCCTTTCATTTGTTTTTCAAAACTCTATATAAACTCCTATTCCCTCATTTCATACTATGAAAGGAGTTTTATGAAATTGTTGCTTAGAGATACTTGGATAATGAAAGTTCATGTTGCAAGATTGCTTTGAATCCTTCTTGTTATCAAGTGGTTGCATGGTTGCATATCTCCTTCAACATAGAATAAATTTAGAATAGAATTTGATTTGCACGTTTGTTAGATGAATGAAAGATTTGATAGTATGGATTGGTGAAACTCTTGCCCATACTTTCTATGAATGAATGATTTTTGTTCAATGTGTAAAGTTAGCCTGAGCCTATATTGTGGATGCTTTTTAACTTCTACTTTGAATAAAATATTGTTCTATTGATGGTATTATTCATTGTATGAAAATCTTGAGCACAACCCTAGAAGATTGCACTTACTTTATGTAGTTGTTATTTATGTGGCGAAGCAAAGTGTTGTTATTGGTTTCACCTAATCTTTACCGTCTCTTGAGTTCTTAAAAGTAGCATAAAACTTCTAAACCTTTATCCTTTTGTTTTTTTCTTGAAATTCCAAAACTCAAAATCCAAAAAAAATAAAAATAAAAGAGCATTTACTGTCAAATTCGTCTAAGTCCTAGCTTGTGAATGATTTTTCAGCGTAAGTCCCCCTTGTATTTCAGCATACATAACCAAGGAAGCTATCCAACATAAAGTTTCCCATTCGCACATATAAACCTTGGAGTTGCCGTGTGGTCTTTCTTGCAATCTTGGCACACGTAGTGATTTTGTTCAAGAGAGGGTAGAGTGTCCTTGACATTTTATTCTAAATGTTCGGTGAATGATAAAACGTACAACAACACCTTCCAAAGTGGCTTAGTTTAATATTCAACAAATTTTCATTTAGTTCATTTATATTGCATGTATCTGCTCTATTTTGCTCACTCTTATGATGTATTGTTTTTATTCTCTTTATTGAATTATTCAGTGTATTGATTTGTGAAGTGCTATTGTTATTCTATTAATGTGATAAAGTTATATTAGTATTACTACAAGTGGTATTAGAGATATGATTTGGGGCAGCAATTCTATAATGTAAATATCAAATATCAAATATGATGGCAAGTAAATATCAAGTTTTCAGGTAAAACAGTATTCTTGCAAAAATTATTTTCTTTCCTAGATCTACTGTAGTCCAATTAGGAAATTGCTGCAATTTACCAGACTTTGGTATCTATCTGAAACCCTAGGATCAAAAATCAAAAAAATTAGTCCAGATTTTATAAAATCTAAAAATAATATTGCGGTTGATCAACACAGTGAAATTCTCCACAACCCAACTAAACAATTACAAACATTCAACACTATGATAATCCCTTAATGGAATTACTCAAATGAATAGGGGGGTTTTCATTCTTGAATCCGCCATTTTCCAAAGGGTTTTCATCCTAGGGAAGAAAAGATGCACAATGTTCAATCCCATAATATGGAAATAGTCCCTCCCGATTCCTCAACTCCTTATGATAGATTTTTTTAGGAAAAATATAATATCAGTTTTTTTCTTCTTCTTTTCCCGCAGAACTTTATTCTTGAAAAGTGACTAGAACCTTAATAAAACATATTATTTTTTGGACCCCAATCCTAACATCACTTTTGGTACCTCTTTAATAGTAAAATGTAAGTTGCTTTTTATCAATATAACATTAAGTTACTTTTTAGATAACTTAAATTATTAAATTGTTTCTCTTGCACCACCCCAATAGCCTATGGGAAATTAAAATAATAGGATAAGGATATTTCAATGACTTGCACTTGGAAAGGGGAAATGACACCTTTTGTGTATGTTTTGTCATGTTTTTCTATCAAAGTGTTTCTTATAGAAGTCATATGTCACAATCTATTTTGTTACTTTCTTTGTTAAGAGAAACTATTTCATTCTTGAAGGTATTTCATTCATTGGCCAAACCACAAATGGAAGTAGAAATGATGAAAGGAAATTTAGGAGATTGGAAATGAAGAGGTGCCTAGATAGAGATTGAGCATCCTTCAAGTGACAAGTGTGAGCCAAAGAGGTTCCTATGGGTAAGCAACTAGACTTTGGTGGTGAAGGTGATTGGAATAAGCACCTAGATGGTAGTCAAGTTACAAAGGAAACCAAAATATGTTCTTTATAAAGTGATAAGTTGTCAAGAATGTGCCTAGATGCATCACAATTCATGTTAAGTGGTAGGATAGATTGATATGTGTGCCCAGGACAATTTTTTGGCAATAGTGAGCAAAATAGGTGCCTGAATAAGTTAAGTGTGCTCTTTAAGTGACAAGACATGTCTAAATAGATGCCTAAGAAGAGTTCATTCATAATTTAAGTAGAAATAGTGGGTGTAGGGCATGTTTGGGAGGAACAAAACTTAATTTAAGTGGCAAGACCATCTAAAAGGTGTGTCTAGGGATAAAAGTAGTTTGCTAAGTGGCTAAGATGATGAAAACTAGAAACTTAGATGGAAGTGAATGCCTCCCTTCCAAACCTCAACCCTCAACTTATGGTACAAGTCATGGAGTACACTTAAGACACAAACTCCAACACTCTTGTCTCTTTTCACTATTCACCTCATCAATCGCCTTGCATAGTCAAAACTTTGCACAACCGAATTTCCAATAATTCTTAGTTGGATGGAACTCCTTCCAGAAGATTCCATGGGCATAAAAGGATCATTTAATAATGGGGAATTGAATCCATGTGGACCTTCAGTAGTGCAAACAAGGGAGACAACCTTGGCCACCATTAATGTGGTCATTAGGGTTTCAAACCCTATGGGACCTCTAGCCATTATTGCAGAGGAAAATTGCAAGCCACAAAAAAATTCCCCATGCCTCCGAAGTACATTCTAGTGCACATGGAATGATTTCAATCACATATTGAAGGAAACGTGGAACTCAATGCAGTCTTGCACTTTCTTCCAATAGGTATTAAGGAGTCAAAGTCTGAATAGAATATGAATTATGAAAATATTCCAAACCTTAACCTGAAGATGTTTTGAACCCTAGCATTTGATCACACAAATATGAGGACAAGAATACTCAAATTCATAGGACGTCGAAGGTAAAAAAACTTAAAAATCTTGCATGCCAAAGGATGAAAGCCCTATTGGCTGAAGGAGTGATTCTCACCCAAAGATCATGTTTGATCTTTAGTGGTGGCTGATATTGGTGATAGTGAGTTGGTATGAAACTTACAATTGTCATGGGAGAACAAACTAGTAATATTGGCGATAGTGAGTTGGTATGAAATTTCTTTGGACTTTTTAATTCTTTTATTTTACCTCTTTCGATGGTGGTAGGGTGTAGTCATCACAAGCTTCGAATTTGATTTCAGCTCTTTTATATGTTGAAATCCTCTATGAGGAGGTAGTCTTGGAGGTAAATCACCAAATACCACATTTTTCTTAATCCAAGATAGATTGGATATCAACATGATGGGATCTCTTTTCTCTAGAAGTCATTAAGCAATCGGGTGCCTAAGAAACTTTCCCTCTCTTTAAAGTTTGTTTAGTCCTTTTTCTAGAATCAACACTAGCAACTCCATTAGCAATACCCTAAAGAACAACTTCCTTCCCTTTTGAATTAAATATCATCTCCATGGTTTGATAGTTTTAAGTAAACTCCCCAAAGAATGTAGCCACTATACTCTGTTGGCGTTTCAATTCTCACCTCTGGAATGCAGATTGGAAATGGACAGCTATGCATAGTTAGACTACTCTTCAAATTAAGAGGGGAAGCTCCCTCTTCGCTGATTATGCTTAAAAATAAATACTAAACTATCGTGAATCTTTTTATTTCTCAGCTAAGAGCACAAGGTTATAAAACACTTTGCATTGCAGCTGAGGTTTTCTCTGGTTTCGTAACTTCAAACTACAATTAAGCCTATTCTAATGACACTTCTAATAACTCAAGTAATTTCAGAGCCTAAGAATTAGAAGTATACAAGGAATAATTGATTTGACATAAAAGCTTTAATAAACTTCCTTCCAGAGCACACCCGAAGACTCATTGTACTTATTAGATGTAAGCTGAAATAAAGATTACGGAAGAAAAACATAAGACAAAGTACTGAAATGGATTGAGACAGTAGATCAAAGCAAGGTAGGCATGAGATTTCCTTCCTCAATTTTATAACAGCAAATACACTTCTGGGACAGCAAATTATAGCAAAGTAGGCTTACGATATGCGATCAAACCAGATTACACTTGAAACAAAAATGAAAAGACACTGAACAACAAAGTTGTAGGCAAAATAGGCTCAACATTTTGTCATCACAACAAGGGTTAAAAAGTAAATGGGCAAGGCTTCCCTTATTTATACACAAACAAGGAGTAGGGAACCCTAAAATCTCCTTGTTTTTAACAACTATTCTTGCCAACATGCAAGCTTTATTTCTAAAAATAAACAAAAGATAATTAACAGTTAACTAACTGCTAATATCAGTTAACTGATTTAACAACAAGAAAAGCTCCAACTATACATTTGATATTTCCAAAGAATAGATAAGCATGAATGCGAACAACTAGTTTAACTTGGAAAATGCATCAAGTTAACTGTTGCCTTTACTTGAGTTCTATTCCTGGAAATCTTTACATGTCTCAACTGATAGTTCAGTTATTAACAGTTTGGGAAATCATATCCTCCAAAAAGTTGTTAACTGCTTCTTCATCGGGAACACTGATACTATCCAGAATGATGTACTATTTTTCCAACATCTCCTCACCATTTGCAATCAAACTTAGCAATTCTTTCCTCTTTCCAGTTGCTTCATCAAATTTTGCTGAAATTGCAGCAACATGATTCATTTTGCAAGCAACAAGATCACCATTAAAACTACCACGGACAAGGTTCTGAAACTTTGTCTGTACTTCACCAAGATCAAAGTAAGTACCATCTTCATTTCGATATTGACAATGGATCTGTGACACAAATGTACTTACGAACTTGAGAGTATTAGCAACCTTCTGTCTATATCTATCCAATTCTACAAATGTTCCTTCGTAGGTTTTTACTTTGAAGAGGTGTTGTTCTCTCCAAGAAAAAACCTTCTTCTTGTGTTCTTCTATAATGAGTGAATCATAAGCCATCCTCAAGTTGGAAATGATGATCTCATCTCTTAGTTTCCTTTCCGTTATATTCTGCTCAAACTCTTGAATCCCTGAGCGAAGATCATGGGCGTTATACCTCAATTGGTACATCTCTGCAAATATAAATCTGCCCCTAGTGACAAACTCTTCTATCCAATCTCTCATATGTTTTATGTAGATGACCAACTAACTCGGCTAATGTTGATCTATAGGTGACTCCAAAATTTGTGGAAGCAACAAAGTAGCCTGTCAAGTACCATGAAAGAGATTGAAAACATACTGCCGCAATTGTCGAATCTTAGGCTTGAGGGCTGCCTTATCTTCTCCATCATTGAGCATTTGTTTCTTCAAATTACCTGCTGCAACCACAAAGAGATTCACATCAGTATGTCGGGTGCTTCTTCCGAGATTGGATTTGACAACTTTGAAGTCATCAATTTCAACCTCATCAACTTTCTTGTCCTTCGGAGGTGTGGCAAACTCAAAGATAATCTCATCTTCACAATTCTTCTCCATATAAACTTGCTTCTTAAGTTTCTTCTCTGTTGTGTCTTGGTAGACACTATCAAGTTCAACAAAGTTCAACTAATAAGAAGGCTTCCTCCTCTTCCTACCCAGCAGGTTCTATATCCAAAACAAGGAGTCTTTACTAACGTCTCTGGGAGGATCGGTTCTAGCTCCAACAACCCCTAATGGATCAATAGGTGTTGAGACATTGCGAATTGGTGAATCACCTTCTGAATCTATACAAATAGAAAAAGGCCTCGGCGACAATGGAAGAACAGGAGATGAAGGCATGGCTTCAACTTGTGGTGCTGACTCAACTAGAACTTCTAGTGCATCTACTGATAATAAGCTCTTTTATCTAATGGAGAGGCACTAGAGAAAAGTTCTCCTCATGATCTTCACTTCAAGCCTAAAGAAACAATAGGGGGTCGAAAGCTATCTCGTGTAATAATGAATGGTCATAGCCCTAGAAGAAGGATCTATCTTTATCTCTCATTGAGGCAACAACGACAATTAAGTGGCAACCCTGTTGATTCATTTTCCTTTAAGTTCTTCGTCATTCTGCTAATCTTTGTATCTTCTGGAGGATTTCTCATAGCTTTCGCTCTCAGTTTTGATTTAGAAGAAGGTAGAGACGGTTAAACTACTGGCGGCTCTGCAACTGGAATAGCTACCTTCCATGTCTTTTTACTATTCAGGAATATCCTGTTGTTCTTGATAACTCAACTTCTCCTTTCCTCAATTGAGGTGCTCTCTTTGGCGTACCAATCAACTTGTGGAAGTGGTAGTTGCTCAACCCGATCTCGAGCATAAATGGGAAGTAGAACTTCCCCCATCATCATCTAAAAAACCCTCCACATCTTCCGATAAGAAATCTGCCATCTGCCAAAGAGTAAGTCTGGAGTAGTTGCACTTGCGTACTTCGAACTCATCTGCACAATCAACCCAGAAATATTCAACTATAGATACATGTGAATAATTTTGACCAAGACGAGCTACAAAGACACCATGAGGATCGTATGAATGCCTCTCCTTGAAAAGCTTGAGACCAAACCTTGACATTTCATCGCTCATCAACTTAGCATCAGTTGTTGATTTGCATCTATATATGCTCATCTTGAATGGGAAATTCAATGCAAGCTTGTGTGTGTTACGCATAAATGTGTGCATTTCATGCACTTGCCTCAGAAATTCCATGAACACGACATCATCCGTTGGATATCTAGGTAGCATGACTAGATCACCTGAGAAGCCATATACTCTTATGCTATGTCACAGAATTTGCCGAATTTTTGCCTTGAAATTCGGAATTCGTCGAATTTTTAAAAAACCAATGAAATTCGTCAAAATTCGTTGAAATTCGTTGAAATTCATAAGGCTTTGAATTTATTAAAAAAAAAATCTTAAAAAGCATTTTCGTTTAGGGTTTCGATTGAATATTTTTATAAATACGGAGCCGCGACTAGGCAATATTGCGTCTGTCATTTCCGGCGAAGTTTCTCAGTCTGAAAAACGCGATCTGGAACAGGAAGGTTTTCGCATGAGTTTAGAAGCCGCCGCCTCCAGCGTGTCGCTAACAAAGAGTATTTGTCTTTTTCTTGTAATAAAATGCAAGGAGTTTCGCTGAACGTGACTTAAATCTGTAGCATGAGGGCGCGTTACGGGGGCGGAGAAGGCACGGCATAATTAGTAGCTATAAGTGAAGTGCGGGCCTTAAGCTATGCCAATCAAGCCCAAAAAGGAGTCTCGTCTTTATTCGAATTTGACCACTGTTGTCCATTCGGAGAGGCCATAAAGTTACCAGTTTGAAGTCTTCTTCTGCAACTGCAACTTGCAAGTCGCCTTTACATCTCAAAGGTAGGCGATTTTTTTTTTTTTGTTTCAGAACTCCATGATTTATTTTTTGACGAAAAATTTAGGGTTTCGTATATTTTCATAATTTTATTTAATATTGTATTATTTATTTATGTTTGCTTTCTTAATTTTATTTTATTAAAATTAGATTTAATATTAGGGTTTGATTATTTTATTAATATTAATTATTAGATATAATATTTATATAGTTTTTATTATTTTATTAATATTAGATTTAATTCTGTGTTTATTCAGGTAGATTTAAATTAATTTTTTTAATATTGTATATATTTTATATATATTAAGTATTTAATATTTAATAAAATGTGGAATATTAAATATTTTATTATTTTATTTGTATTAAATTTATATTTAATATATGGAAATTTAATATTATCTCAATTTTAGTATTCAGTTTTTAAAAATTACAATAAAAAGTTAATATATATTTATTTTATGTTGTTAGTTTTAATAATTAAAATTAAAATAAAAAATTACTATATTCTTTACAAAATTACAAGTGTACATGACAATTTTTTTTCAGTTATTTGTCTGCTCACCTACATGCTGCAGCTGTATGCAGTCATAGAATTTTATGTACGCAGTCATAGTTGTATGATGAATATTGTCTGGCATTTGCATTTATTCGATTACATCATTTTCATTTGTATTATAAAACTAAAATTCATATTTTGTCTTTTAAACATACAGATTGTTACTTTATGGCTCCCAAGAAATCAACTGCCGAGGCATGGAAATATGTCACTCGCAATGGTACAAGTCTCACATGCAACAAGTGTCACAAACCTTTTACTGGAGGTTTGACAAGGGCAATGGACCATTTACTTGGTATTTCAGGGGGTGCAGGAGGAGGTGTTGAAGCATGTCCAAACGTTACCCCAGAAATGAGAGCTGCTTTAGAGAAAGAACAGTCCTCTTCAATTGTAGGAAAGATGAAGAATGCACAAAAAAAGCAGAGAATAGAAGAGGAAATGACTCAGTCTAGACACACAGCATCTATCATGTCTTCCTCTTCCACCTTACCTAGGCATGTGGGTAAATCAAAAGAGAGTGGAACCTTGAACAGTTTTTGGAAACCAGTAGAGAAACAACAGGTGGATGATGCCTTAGCTGATTTGTTTTACTCAAGTGCAATTCCATTCAATGTTGCAAGGAATCCGCATTTTCGTAATGCAATTCAGAAAGTTGCAGAGTTTGGCAAAGGGTACACACCCCCAACTTCAGAGGCTTTTAGGACAACTCTTTTGCAGAGGTCAAAAGATAGAGTGACTGAGAAATTAGTTGATGTCAAAGCCTCTTGGAATGAAACAGGTTGCACTATATTGAGTGATGGATGGTCAGATATATGTCAAAGGCCATTGATTAATGTTTTGGTGTCTTCTCCTGATGGTGTTGTGTTTTTGAAAGTGATTGACACCATGAACCGCAAAAAAACTTCTGAGTATATTTTCCAAATATTAGAGGAAGCCATTCTTGAAGTAGGGGTGGAAAATGTGGTTCAAGTTGTAACTGATAGTGCAGCAAATTGTGTGGGAGCTGGGAAACTGATTACAGAGAAGTACCCAAGAATATATTGGAGCCCATGTGCAACACATTGTCTCGATTTGCTGCTTCATGACTTGGCTAAATTCCCATGGGTACATGAAGCTATTCATAGAGGGAGAGCAATTGCAAATTTCATACGGAATCATCGTCTCACATTGAGTCTTTATAGGCAGCATGCATCCAAGGAGTTGTTGAGGCCTTGTGAAACAAGATTTGCATCATTTTATATCACTTTGAAAAGAGTGGTTGAAGAAAAAGCAGCTTTGAGGGCTGTTATTTGTTCCAATCAGTGGGAAAATTCTGTGCTTTCAAAAGGTCCTAAGGGGAAGAACATAGAGCAAATTATTCTAAATAGCAATTTTTGGGAAAGTGCAGCAAAAGTTTTGATTATATGTGAACCAATTGTTGACGTGCTTCGTATGGTTGATGGTGACACTCCTTGCCTTGGCATGCTTTATGAAAGCATGGACCATTGTAAGGAATCTATTCAAAAAGCACTAAACAATGTAGAAGCAGAATACATGGAGATATGGGAGACAGTTGATTGTAGATGGAAAATGATGCACACACCTTTACATGCAGCAACTTGTTTTTTAGAGCCTAAGTTGTTTTCTATTAATAGAAAAGGTGATTCTGAAATTATGGGAGGGCTTTTTGAAGCCATTCAAAAGCATGCATCAAATGCAACAATTTCAGCACTAATCAGAGATCAATGTTGGGAATACAAGAAAGGAGAAGGGATGTTTGGAATGGCAGCAGCCAAATATGACTTGGCACGTATACCTGGATATAGATGGTGGTTGGACTATGGAGGACAAACTCCTGAGCTACAAGAGTTTGCTGTTCGCATTTTGAGTCAGGGAGCAAGTTCATCGGCTTGTGAGAGGAACTGGAGTTGCTTTGAACACATCCATTCCAAAAAAAGGAATAAATTGTTGTCTGGAAAGTTGGGAGATCTTGTCTATGTTCGCAGCAATTTAAAATTATTCATGAACAAAGCAGCAAAGAACTCTTCCTCACAAGAAATTTTTGAAGACATAGCAATGCCAGTTGCAGATGAGCCTGACTTTCTAGATGATGAATTGAGCAGTGATACAGATGATGATGATTTAGCATCTCAACCAAGTGCTCTTGATGACTTGGAGCTTTTTTGAAGTTCTAAAGTCTTGGTTGTTATTGTACCTTTTTGACAAAAGAACATATTCACAAACGTGATTTCACATGTTTCTTATCGTTTATATTTTATAAATGTGTCATCTTTTTGTAATGATTTCAAATCTATTTATCAATGTTAAACTATTTAAACAATTTTATGGATATATTACTTATATTTATTAAAAAAAAAAAAAATTACATAAGGCGAATTTGATCCGAATTTTATACTTTACAAATTTTTTCCTTGCTGAATTTCATCCGAATTTCATTGTTGCCGAATTCGAATTCGAATTCGAATCTTGTGACATAGCTCTTGTGTATGAGAACGTGAGGAATTGGATAAACCAATCAGTCCACTACGCCATTTCCAATGTGGCATCTGCTAAAATTCTAATATGCAACTCATTATCAAGATCTCACATCGTATGCATCAGGAATAGATCATTCACCCACTTGTAACATTCAAATTCTGAAAACTCTAACTGGGGGTAATGATCATACACATGCTGAATACCCAGGGTTCTAACAATAGTCAAACATCTAAGCATTCCTTGAAAGTCCATTAGTTATACAAGGTAGGATATCATGTGGAATTTATGGGCCTTGAAGAGCTTTGTCATCTAACGGTGAAGACTATCACTGATCAATGCTAGCCAGTCATAGTGTTCTGTTCTATCAACAATCCAGGAAATAACGCAAAACATCCAAGGCTAGAATTTATTGGCCTCTACTTGACCTATGACTCAATTGAGAAAAGTAACCATGACTACAAATTCCTCCTTGAACTCACTACGCCCAACATTCCTTAGCAAAGTATTCTACTTCTCTTTCAGCCACTTCTAAGCCATTCTTTTCCAACACTTGTGCTTTTGCGCATACCACACCTTTTCACATTCTTCAATAGATGTAATGAAGTTTTTTGTCCATGGTGGTATTGCAAAACACTTCTCGATATCTTCTAGTTTGAGGCTACAAATAATACGCCCATCTGTTGATATGATTTCTTGTGAATTATTATGAATTCAAGGCTTTACACCGAGATGGGGATAGAAGATGCTGCAAGCAACCCGGAATGATCAAGATTTTTCACTACAATGTTTACGGACTTCAAAGCATGCAAATCAAACACTGGATGCACATGATGCAATTCGTTTTCGAATATTCTCAGGAAATCATGGAGCAACACTGATTTGGTCTTGATTTCGATTGGATAGTACTGCATGTCTGAAAACTTAGGTTTTGACTATAAACATGTCTATATTTGAAAAATTTCTGCACAAGAGCTCAAAATAGATCGCTGATTTTTCTTTAGAAAAAAGCTGAGGTCTGGGTTTTGACTATAATCATGTCTATATTTGAGAAATTTCTACACAAGAGCTCAAAATAGATCGCTGATTTTTCTTCAGAAAAAAGCTGAGGTCTGGGTTTTGTAGACAATCTTATTCTGAAGAGACCCAGATCGTTAGATTTTGAAAAATTAGATTTTTTCAAGATCATGCAAAATCATGCAAGATTTCCTAAAAAGTAGGGCTGAAAAACTAAAGTCTGGGTTTTGTAGGCAATTTTGTTCTACAGAGACCCAGATCGTCAAATTTTGAAAATTTGAAGAAATAGACCTGTTACCCAATTTTTACCTACGGGCTCAATCAAGGGAAATTATGTTTTAAATTCGGCACGTGGATTAAATGTGGCTCCCATAAGGGTTGAGCCCAGCGTGCAGGTGTTCGGATTTCATTGGGAAGGTCTTTATCTGATGCTATTTCGCAAGGAAGTCTATTGGAAAGCCTTGCCTCAGTCAAATTAGGCATAAAACTCCTGAGAAAGAAAGTCGCTGAGACCTTTCAGATGTCTTGCCGACTGGCAGTGTGTTATATTCATTCGGGATCCACCGGTCGGCCAGACATTTTATTCGCCGTGGGTTTTTATATGTCTCCCTGACTGCTGAGGTTTTGCCGACCGTTGCATAGGGCTAGCGTCGCCAAAAGAAAGGAGTTCGGTGAAAGGTCTGGCCGACAAGAAGAAGTCTCGGCGAAAGAAAGGAGTTTGCCGTAATGTCTCGGCGACCAAGTAGAGTCTCGGCGACAGGGGTAGCGAAGGGCAAAAGTCTCACCAACAGGGTGGACTCTTGCCAAAGTGAAACGGCGTCGGCGTAAAGTTTTGAGTTCGCCGTAATGTCTTAGCGACCAAGCAAAGTCTCCCCAAAGTGAAATAAGCTCTTGCCGAAACATATGGCCTCGCTGAGAAGTCTTGCCGACATGAGGTGGTGGTCCCGGAATAAGCTCTCGCCGAAACATATGGCCTCGTTGAGAAGTCTTGCCGACCCGATAGGGTCTTGCCGACATGAAGTGGTGGTCCCGGAATGAGCTCTCGCCGAAACATATGGCCTCGCATAGAAGTCTTGCTGACCCGATAGGGTCTTGCTGAAGTGAAGTGAGCTCGGGGCGAAAGAAAGGAGCTCGACATGGTGTCTCGGAAAACGAAGGTGGTCTCCCCAAAATGGTCTGAGCTCGCCGAGAGAAGAAGGCTTTGGCGTGAGGTCTTGCCGACCCGATATGGTCTCGCCGAATGGATATTTGGAATTGGTAAGACTCCTGGCCGCGAGGTTTGAGTTCGACATGATGTCTCAGCGAACGAAGGTGGTCTCGCCGAGAGAGTTTTCCTTAAGCATAATCTCTCGCCGACTGAGGGGAGTCTTGCTGATAGCGATGGATTTGCCAATAGAAAGGAATATTGATATGACCAATGGGAACTCGCTATGAACTCTTGTCGACAGTTATGAGCTATGCCGATAACTGCTGAAGGGCATAATCGCATCGGGGAGACACGTCTAGTGTCTCACCGACATGCGATTCTGATGAAGCGACCTTTGACCATCTAGGAATCTACGTGTCACGAGTTCGAACAATCAGAGGGACCTAAAGACGGACCATGGGCAGTTTGACTGTTGTGACTATCCTTGTGAGGAAGATCAACGGAATGTGAGCAGTATGGATCTGCTCTGTGATCAAGGATGAGGAATTGGTTCGAAGGCAGTAGTGTTGTCTCTATGGAGGTCTGACAACAGGGAGCAGTTGATGCTGTCTTTCTCGCGGGGGGATCGACTTGAAGAAAGATCTGAAACAGGAGGAAAGCCAAAGGGGAAGAAGCCGCTAGTCTCAAGAACAGCTGGGATGTCTGTTGGCAAAGGTAGAGCGACATTTATGATAATGCTTCAGGACATTCAAGGCAGCTTTGATGGAAGTTCGAGGGTGGACAGGGAGGCCAGAAGTAAATGCTGTGGTTGCAAAAGATTTGAAGACTTCTCCTGAGGGCGATCCTTCACACCAACATGGACACGAGGGATGCACATTGAATGCATTAACTTTATTTCCAAAAGATCTGAGGGTCGACCCTTCTAAAAAACTGATATTTTTTGTAAACCCTAAAGCAAAGGGCCGATACTTTTTAGTTTTCATATATATGGCATTTTTGCTTTGTAGACAGTTCTTACTTGCATATTTTCTACTTTTGTGACTTCTATAAGTCCTTAGAGGAGAATACTGAGTTTTGTAACTCATTTACGAACATTGTATGGTAGAGTTTCACCTTTGGAGATCAATAAAGAGAGCAATTTCTGCCTTCTCAGTTATCTGTTTCGTTGAGTGTGTTGGATGATTGATATATTTACATGCGATTTTTTCTTATTCCTTGTTAATACGTCTCATTAATAGCACTTTCAAGCAAAGGAGATATGTATATTGCAGGTTATAGGTTATGCTGGTGATGCAAACAGATTTTAGTTGTGAGGAGAATTTATCATCCTTCTAGGACTGTATGTATCGTAGCTTTCTTATGAAATGTTTATGCAATATTATATGAGTATTTAGTTGTGCATATCAGCTTTTATTAGTTTGATTGAAAACTGTGTGTTAAGCAGCTGTACATGTTTTGAGAAAATTTGGTGCATCACCATAGGATTTAATTTTCATTTTCATGCACTCCTCCCCTTTTCCTTACAAAGATTAGTAGTTAAGTGATATTACCAGTTAGAAAGCCGGTCTTCTCCGGAGGTTGATCTCTGTCTACAAGTAACCCACAGCTTTAGAGGTCTTCCCATGTTACACTGAGGTGTTGAACATCAGGTTCAACAAGGTGCAATTTCAGTGGATAACAAGACCCACTAGAGAAACATTTACTTTTTGACGATTCTGACTGGACCAGCCTGATCAGGACATTTTCTACCAATCAAAATCAGTTTGAGCCCCCATGCAAAGATTCTATTTTTAGACATTTTCTAAAAATAGAAATTTCTATTTGTATACATTTTCTAAAATAGAAATTTCTATTTTTAGAAAATTTTGCTAGCATCCATTTGACAACAAACCCAGAAAAACCTTAAATCACTTCTATTTTTAGAAATTTCTAAAAATATTTTTTTTCTATAATTTTTATTTTTATTTTTTAATTTTGACTTGACAACAATTTTTACAAGACTTTGACCATTTTTACCAAAATGGCTTAATGACGCAAAATTTTTAATTTTGGGCATTACAATTGGCTCTGTCTGTGGATACTTACGGCATAGGAGAACCGAGAATCTCTGAAATTTTAAGCATATACCATTGTCTTATTAGTTGGGCAATAGAGTCAGGATAATTTCCTAATCACCTATCAATTGGAACTTCCCTAAAATCACCTAATACAAGACTTCCTAATCACCCAGAACACGATGAAAACTTCACGGAATGAGGAAACACATTACAACATAACGTAAACATTACGGAAACGGGAAACACATTACAAAAACAAAAAAACTAAAAGGAAAATCATTCTATCCCTGAAGGAATAAAGTCCTTTAGATATCACCCTTTGTACGGCAGCGGGAAGAGCCTTCCATCCAAGTCCAAGAGAACATAGGAATTCTACCTGTTGACGTAATTTTCGTGACTACACCAACACATAATAAAGTCACCAACGACTACTCTATCTTCTCTTGAACAAAGTTTCCTGCATGCTAAGATTGTGAGATAGATCATGCATTTAACTCCAAGGTTCCTTTAGTGCGAATAGTCTCAGTTGGCTTGATGTGATTTTGCTGGTATTTCAAGGGGACTTACACAATTGTTCGACAGTTGACAACAGACAGTAGACTAAGGGCTTTCATGTAATTTGGATGATTTGGCAAGTGAGCACAAGTTTCCTAATTCTAACCAGAAATGAACTGAATTTAAAATGAGTGTAGTGCCTAAGAATTTTATGTTTTACTCTAAGGCGTGGGACATGGTGAGCAATTCTTACAGACTTCAACCAGGCCTTGCTTTGCCTCGCTTCGGACAGCTTCCACAAAACTGGTGCAATCTTCAGAAGAGTGGCGAAAGGTGTTCAAATTATAACTCGACATGCAAGTACCATCAAGACGATGCATACAAACACGTAAGTCACAATCGAAGTTAAGTTTGAAAAGTAATCCAATTGACCACGTAGGGCGAACCCACTGTCAGCGAACCCGCTAGTGGTATGGATGAGCGAAGTCTTGTTCAAATCAAGCACCACATTCCACAATTACTAAGTACTTGCATGAAATGAAATCTACTTTACTTTAAGCTACTTCAAGATGCTACGTGAATTGGAAGGACGAAGAAGCCTCAACAACTACTCATAACAAAGAAGAAATCACCATCAATGAAAATTCTTTTATTATGAAAGCATTCATGACAACTTCTTACAAAGTATTCAAAGGGAAGACTTTCCTTCCTATTCAATTTAAACTATACTATCAACTATTCTACTTTCTACTCTATCAATTTCTCTCTACTCCTTCTCTGCTATCCTAACTCCGATCTAATTCTAATTTCTAATGAGATACAAATGAGGGGGAATGCCCCTTTTATAGCTGGCCAAGTCCAATGGACGGCTCAGATTACAATCGACTGGATGGCCCAAATTGTGCCACCTCAGCCCTAAACAAGATTCACCCTAAAAACTGCCACCAAGAGGAGAGTGGGGCAATAAATGAGCAATTAATGGCCACCATCTTCTAGAAGATTCCCGCTTGTAGACGCGTTCACACTGTTCTCGATCTCCTTGGCGTTGTTCTTCAACTTCTTTGTCACTTGAGTTATACTAAGTCTCAACATTTAACCATTTTTTGCAACTTTTCTCCCTTCGGGGTTGAAATGTCATCTTGGATTATTTTCTTCATCACTTAAGTCATCACTGCTTGGTCCCGACGTTCCTCCTGCAAAACAAGCAAGGAGAAGAGTATTAGAACACTTCATAAAAAACTCAGCTTACCTGATTTTCACGCTTTGATCTCCAAGGGTTCATCGTTTTTTTTTTTTTTTTCAGTCAACTTCATCCTCAAATTTTTCATGCCTTAGCTAAATTTCCAACCCATCTTCATTCTGCTATTTCATCCTACTCTGGCTCGAGAGAAATGTTTTCATCAAGAACTTGATTGAGAATCATCTAGTCATTTAATTTCAAATTCATTTGCCAAGGCATTTTATTTCAACATCCTTTTCTTTTCTTGCCTTAGAAAAATTTTCAAACTTTTACCTTAGAAAATTCATCAATCCTGTGCCCACCAAAAATCTCCATCCTAAAAGCCTTGGCAAAGTGTGAAAGACTTTGAAATCAACTTCTCATCGAAGGTCTTCAATACCCAGAAGAAAATTTTCTTCAGAACGCGTCGAACTCATGGGTATACAACGAACGAGCTCATTTAATTTTTTGAATTTTCCACCTTGGAAAAATAACTTTTAGCAAATTTATTCTTTCTCTTCAACACCTGTGAACATTTCTTGCTCTGACTTGAAAATTTTTATCAACCTGTGCAGCTGGCATCCTTTGACTTCATTTTCGACAATTTATCAACAATTGATCCATGCTTCAGGAAACTTCATCACCTTCATGTCTAGGCGTATTTTCCTAAGAAAATATTTTGCCTTAGAAAAATTTTGAATCATTTTGAAAATTTCTGTAGACACCCAAATTTGATCACTCCCATATGATTAAATTTACCTCTTTATTCATCAATTATGTCAATATTAATTTATTTAATTAATATTACACTTCCCACATAAAGTATTTAATTTAATAATTAAACACTTTATTTGGTGCCTTTCTCCTCTCTAAATTAAATAAATACACCAATTTATTTAATTTAGTCATTTTAATCTTTTGAATTAAAATCAATTTAAAATTCTTCTTTTCTCTCTCCTTGTCACATCCTCCATAATCCATCACTAATTTGAATTAATTTAATTAATTCATATTTAGGGTGTGCATCCTCTTAATCAAGAATTAATGTCACATCCTCCTACATTTACCACTTGTCTCTAATCTTCCATTAATTATCATAATCAAGTATTTGCACAATTTTAATCAAAGTCATTAACCACTTTTAGACCACTTTTTAGTCAATCTTTCCATTTTTCCTTTTTGGGCATTGACCCTCTTTCCCATGAGAATTTTTAATTCTCATTTATTCATCCTATGTCTCTCTCCTCCCCATGTGAATTTTTTTGTCTTTCCAAGGCTTCTAGAATGTTTGACATGTCACCTCATGCACATGTGACCAATTCCCACCTTTTCGGAAACCCTCTCTTATCCATTAGATTCTCCTATGAATGTGAATTTTTAATATACATTTATTTCTCCAACCTCTTTCTCTTTTCCCATGGAGATTTTTGAGAAATTCCAAAATTCTTCAAGTGTCATTTTCACTCCCACTTGGGGATAAGAAGTTCCTTTTTAAAGAAATCTTCACTCCCCAAGGTACTTGGAAGGTACTTGTCCTTCCTCCACATCATGTACCTCTCTTCCACATCACCTACACATTATCCTACCTTGACCATCTCACAATCCACATGTCAAGATGTGAGGGCTTGTGAGTCCTCAACTCACCTTAGCCTTTCATCTTAACCTTGTTGGATAAATCTCAACTGTTGAATTCTCTAGAGAATTCAAATTTCTCTATAAATACCCCTTCCTCTAAGGCATTTACAACACTTAGCCATTTTGCAACTAAATGCTTCCATTTTGTGCACTCATTTAGCCATCAATCTCATCCATTTTCATTTGCATCCAAGCACATAGTCAAATCCTCCATTTAGCCACATCAAGAGCCATCAAGGAGCATACAAATCAATCCAAATCAAGGGCCAACCAAGGAGTTTCAGCTGCAAGAAGGAAGGTATATCCATTTGTCTTCATTTAACATTTTCATCTTTACATTTACAAATTCCTTAGGCTAATCATGAGGTGTTTCATTATGTTTTGCATTGCATTTTAATTGCTTAGAAAAGGTTAAACATTTTGGATATCACATTTTTGGCACGCCCGGTGGGACCCACAAGCTGGTTCCTATATTTCACATTTGCTGCTGTTAAGTTTTTTGCAGGAATACATCGCAGTGGGGTGACTACGCCCCTGATTTTTCCGCAGTGGGGCGACTACGCCCCTGATTTTCCGCAGTGGGGCGACTACGCCCCTGATTTTCCACAGTGGGGCGACTACGCTGGGCTGGGACTAACGCACTTTTTACCCCCTGCCCCGGGAAAAAAATAACAGCTTTTTTTGCAGTGGGCGACTACGCCCCTTGGGCTCAAAATTTTGTGCTAACACTTTTCTGCAGAAGGGCGACTACGCCCCCCCTGGGCTGAAATTTTTGTGCTAACACTTTTCTGCAGTGGGGCGACTGCGCCCCTAATTTTCCGCATTGGGGCGACTACGCCCTTGATTTTCCGCAGTGGGGCGACTACGCCCCTGATTTTCCGCAATGAGGCGATTACGCCCCTGATTTTCTGCAGTGAGGTGACTGCGCCCCTGATTTTCCGTAGTGAGACGACTGCGCCCCGATTTACTGCAAAAGGGCGACTGCACCCCCTTGTCACCGTGAAGCAACACATTTTGAAAGGTAAAACTGTCATTTTGGCTTCGGTTTTTTGCTATTTTCAGATATTAACCCCCTAACACTGTTCGTGCAAGGATATTGATGTTTTTTGCTAACTTTTTGCAGCATATTTTTGTGAAGTTGATGAAGAAAACGAGATAAAACATCTAACATTTGCTTGCAGGGCTATCCGTTCGCTCAAACTTTTTGAAATATCCTTGCTGTTTGCCTTAATCTAAGAACATAGTTTAATTAGGGGAGTAATATTCATTGCTTGTTGTATCTATCTTTTCTGTTACCCAAAGGGAGCATTAGCTTGTTTTTGCTTTCCCCTTGCACTTCGTGTGAGATTGGGGAGTAGTTGGAAACAGTTAGTGCTTTCTTTCTAGTGGGACCTGCTTGGGGATTTCATCACCCCAAGGGACGATTCCAACCACATGTACCGGTGGGGTATATAAAGGGGGGAGAGCGAAAGCTGTACCCCAATCCAGTCACGTCGTAATTGGCGGAGCGTCGAAGCTAGGGTGATACCTAGATAGACGTGAAGAGTTGGTCCGAGCCTTTCAGTATCTCGCTAGGGTTCCCGACTTACGCTTGTGACTGGCTGGTGTTCACGGTTGTGCCTCACGTATCGAGAGTATATCGAGGACTCCCTAAACACCTTGTGCATCCTAGATTAAGACCTCTTTGGCCATACCCTTAACACTAATCGTAGGATTGTGTTTGCTTGAGAGTGTTTTCTTGTGAGAAACTAGTGAAATTTTTGACAAATTGACCTTATCATTGTCATTTTAAAGTCCTTGCCATATTCATTTTCATCAAACCAAGTCCCTGATTTTCCGTAGTGAGGCGATTAAGTCCCTGATTTTCTGCAGTGAGGCGATTACGCCCCTAATTTCTCGTAGCGAAGCGACTACGCGCCTGATTTTTCGCAGTGAGGCGACTACGCCCCTGATTTTCCGCAGTGAGGCGACTGCGCCCCTGATTTTCCACAGTGGGGCGACTACGCCCCTGATTTGCTACAGAGGGGCGAATTTGCCCTCCTAAACACCCAAAATCGCCCCATTTGGATCCGTTTAGCCTCTAAACCATCATTTAATCATTCCCAACCATTATCTCATCATCCCAAACTTTCGTTTCGTCACTCTAAGTCTCCCAAAACCTCCATTTGATCAGTTTAAACCTCCATCTTATCATTCCAAACCTCTGTTTAACCATTCTAAATCCCCATTCATTCTCCACAATCATCTTCAATCCACCCGTTCATTTTAATTTCCCCATATTCCATTCAAAAGTCCATACCATCACCTAGCGAACATCATAATTTTACCATTTACATCACCAAACACCACCCATAACCAAACCGCCTTAACCTTGTATTACAAAGTGGTTACCCAAATTGACCATAGCACTTGAATTTGATTATTAGTCATTAACTTTGACCCAAATCAATTTGCTTCCATCTTGAGGTGAATTCGATGTCATAAGTTATCATCCTCGGCCAAAATCAATCCATTTCTATCTTAAGGTGGATTCGGTGCCGTGATCATCCTCTTAATCAATCAAAGCTCTAGGTCACTAAGGGTAACTTTCTTTGATTAAACTCAGGGTCTCTCTCACATCTTTCATCATCCAACCATACCCATTCAATCATCCAAATCTATCAAAACCAATCATTTGATCAAATTACCCAATCAATCAAATCACATCCGTTCAACCAATGCAATCCTATTGATCTTAATAATCCAATCCAATTCAATCAAAATCCAATCTAGCCAATCAAAATCCGATCCCATCAAAATCCTATCCAATCCAATATATCCAAACAAAATCTGATCCAAATCCAAATCCCATCAAAATCAGATCTCATCCAATCACAAACAAATCATTCGTCAGAAACATCTTTATAATCCACCCATAGCACATTTGCATGCCCATTCAAACTAGGTCACAAGTTAAGAGACAAATGGAACAACAAGAAGGTCAAAATTCCCAAGCGAACATGTCTCAAGACCTTAATAAACATCTTTCGTCAGAAACATCTTTATAATCCACCCATAGCACATTTGCATGCCCATTCAAACTAGGTCACAAGTTAAGAGACAAATGGAACAACAAGAAGGTCAAAATTCCCAAGCAAACATGTCTCAAGACCTTAATAACAATACAAATCCCACCAATGGTGCAAATATTGCTCAAGATCCTAACAACGTCCCCCAAGATCCTCATAATGGTACTTCATCACACTCCAACACCGAAAATCAGAACAACTCACCACACGGTGAAGAGAGTATGGCTAATAAACCTGAACTCACACTTGAGGAACATTTTAGTAATCCCACCAATGTGCAAATGACTGACCGTCTGTTTGAAAAACATGGGGAAGAAATTTTGGCCCACCTAATTGAGAAGGGTGTCAAACCCCCTTCAGGTGTTGACTTGTCCAAATGTAGGAGTTCCCCATCTAACGTACTCCAAGGTTCACAAAAGGCACCAGAAGGTTCGTACTTGCCCAATGTTCCTCCAGTTGAGGGTTGGCATCAACCTGAATTTGGCAATGTTGTTCTCTATCATGTTAACCATCCCCCACACGCTTCAACCTCAGTTATGGGAGGCCCTCAAGTGCCTGATCCCAATAATCCTTTTGCCTATGGTATGCCACAAAATGTTCCACAACCTGTGCCATTAACGTTAATAGCACCCCCTCTTTCGAATCAACCTACAGTTAACATTGGGGGCACCCCCTTTACCACATTGCCTCCACCTCCTGGGGCCACACATCTATCATCATCTTCATATACATCTCAACAGCTTCACCAATCCAACGTTCCGTCTCAATTACCTCCACAAGGCACATCCTAGCTGAACATTCCAGGTGGTACCCAACAACCCCCTCAACAAAACGCTTCTACGCTGCCTCAGCCATCTCATCAGCAACAACCTATACATAATGCTTTGGTCTCTTCACAACAGCCACCCTACCAAGCACAAGGCAATCCATCTCGATCTATTGCTCAGACCATATCCCCTTTCTCACATCCATTTTGCGTCCGCAAGCTCAACCGCAACACAACATCCCATCTCGACCCATACAACAGTTGACATCACAACAACTCCCTCAACACTACTACTATCACAATCAGCAACAATTTCACCAACAACCGCTTTATGCGACCTCCCAACAATCACAACAATACCTTCAACACCAACAAACCAATGCGCAACATCCCATTCAAGGTCCTCAACAGTTCACCCCACACTTTTATCAAACAAATCCGTACTATACCCCACAACAACAGCCCCCATATCAACAAAATCCCTCGTCTTACCAACAAGGCATGTCATCATCCAACTATCCAAATCCGTATTTCAACAATCCGACACTCTCTCAGCAAGATCCTTTATCATCCTATCATCAATATCCCCCCAACCCGCCACCGGCCAACTCGGATCTGTTGGAAATCAAAGCCGCTCTGAAAGACCTTCAAGCCGGGGTTGCCAAACAATCATTCAAATTTGAAGACATATGCCCATATCCATTTGATCCCTCCATCTCATTAATCCCGTTTCCTAAACATTTTGAAATACCAAAGTTTGACAAATACAAGGGAAACAAAGACCCTAAGGCTCACTTGCAGGAATTTTACTCCCAGTGTCAAGAGGTCATGCACAATGACAACTATCTCTTGCGCCTATTCCCACGAAGCCTGACAAGCCACGCCCTGGATTGGTTCATGACCCTCGAAAAAGGGTCCATAAAAACTTTTGCAGACCTATCAGAAAAATTTGTATCCTACTTCTCTTTCAATTTGGAGGACACAGACACCTTAGATCTCCTCAAAGAGAAACAACATGAGGGGGAAACCTTTACTAGCTACCTACAAAGGTGGCATGCATTAGCAAGCCGAATGAAGACACCTCTCAAAGAAAAAGACATGGTCACTCTTTTCGTGGAAAACTCTCATCCCGACATGGCCCATAATTTTAGGTTACATTGTGTCACCACTTTCACGGAGATAGTGGAAAAGGGACCCATCCTTGAACGTGCCCTTATTGCCAAGGGACACATCAAAATACATAGTCATGATAAAGAGAGGTCATTTGGCGATAAACCACGATTCTGGAACAAGAACAAGAATGCAGTGAATGACAGCGTGACGGACACTAAACATGTCCAAGTGGCTAATACATCCCAAAAAAACAACCGTCTGTACCTAACGCCATCTCTGTACCACAGGGGACACCTCGCCCTCCTCAACAGTTGAACTAGAACAATCAGGGGAACACCAAACGTCAGTATGCTCAATTAGGAGAACCTCTGAGTGTTGTCTTTAATAAGTTGTTACAAATCAACTATCCCATCACGTACCCTGTCACCAAGCCATTTGATGAGTCCAAACCCAAGCCCGCATGGTTTAAGGAAAATGAGTATTGTGAGTTCCATAAAATCAAAGGACACTCTTTGAACAAGTGTCAGGGTCTGAAAAACTACGTCCAAGATCTCATTGATCAAGGTGATATCAAGGTTGACCCCAGTCAAGCTTCGTCGTCCAATGCTCAATTACAGATATATCAGAATGCCTTTCCGAACCATAATCAAGGCCCAAGCACATCTAGCAGTAATCCCCAAGAAAACAGCACAAATAATGTGAGCTACAAAAATGTACCCTTCAATTACGAGGGTGTTATTCATTACATTGAGCAGGTGGAACCCCGTGTATCCATGATACATGTTAAAGCCAAAGACCCTCAATGTGCTGTTACTACACGACGAGCCCGCATCACTGTCCCTGTAGCCTCTGCACCTGCCCAATCAACTCCTGTAAGCTCTCAGTACAACATCCTTGATCACTTAGGAAAGACCCCTGCTCATATATCCATTTTGGATTTGCTTAAGTCTTCTCCTGTATATCAAGAAATCCTCAACAGAGCCCTGCAGGAAACCCATGTGCCCAATGACATCGACCCCACGCAATTCCAAGCTTTGGTGGGACACTTGGCTTTATCTCATCAACTGCACTTCAGCCAAAACGATATGCCAAACATCGATGTCAATCATAATCACCCCTTACATATCGAAGTCGTGGTTGCTCGCCATAAAATAAAAAGGGTCTTGGTAGATAATGGCTCTACCCTCAATTTATGTACTCTGAAATTCATAAAACAGGTGGGGTATACTCAAGCGGATTTAAGTAATCAAATCATCACAATCAAAGCCTATGATAATGCAGAAAGAAATTCTGAGGGAATTATCAGTCTTCCTATCCAAGTGGGACCTGTGCTTCAATACACTACCTGTCATGTCCTTGATCTGGACTTGCCATATAATCTCCTCCTTGGCCACCCGTGGCTCCATCCTATGCAAGCCGTCCCCTCCACGTATCATCAGTGCCTAAAATTCCCCGTCAATGGACAAGAAGTCACTATCTACGCTGACCCCCAACCATTTGAATATTGCTGCGCTTTAGAAGCGTCATTTCCCCATTTACATTATTGTCCCGGGGTTGAAATGGGGGCATCCCAGTCATCATCCGCTAATCCACCCTCCATCGCGATAACCACTCCATCTTCCACCACTAATCCTACAGTCACCAAAGTCTAGATCATTGACAAAGGGTGTGGTGAATACGAAATGCATACTGCTCTCAATGTCGCAACCATGCCACTGTCACCACACGAGTATGGTCAACCTTCGCATGCTACTCCAAAGGAAGACAAGACTGTCGCCTTCAGTGGTAAAAACATCCCTACCACCACTTTCAGATCCCCAAGTGTCAAGATAGATGCACCAGAAGAGGACATAAGCCAATGGGTCTACCGAGAAGAACCCCAGCCAGATCCTCCTCTAAAGGAATATTTTCAGGAAGCATATCCGTGGTCAGCTAAGTTTGCAGAAAAGTATAACTACCAAGGTAGGGGCCTAGGAAAAGAAGAACAAGGGCGGTTGCAACCTATTGATACATCAAAGCTACCAAAGAACATAGGCATCGGATACGATAAAAAACAGAAAGGCCCTGCAACATCGTCTAATACCTCCAATAGTGTCGCCATGGACAATGGCTCATTGGAAGATATACCCGAGGAGGAATCCATCATATGTGCGTACAATGACGTCGATTGTAGAAACCCCTATTCTCACTATTTCTGAAACTGATTGATTTTGCTTGTTTTTGAGCATTTTTTATTTTTTTGTGTTTTTTGCATAAACAGATGAAATGCGATTTTGAAAGAAATTGCTTTAAAAATCTATAATAAATCATATAAGCTGAAAACTGACAGATTTGAATCTTAGATCAATAGCAAATAGTTTATTTATGCTTTCCCGGTGTTTACAAATTTCAAACCCTAACATGCAAGGTAAAAGCAAAGCTGATTTCAATAACTAAAAACCTGGTTGCAACCGCCTGTGAGAGACATGATATAGTACGGCCATCCAGATAAAGACTTCTCCCTTCGCCAGATGATTGCAAATGCTCCCAGATGAATAGGCACCTTTTTTTGCTGAAGTCAGAATGCCCAAAAGAGAGGCATTTTTCCCAAGATAAAAAGTACGGCCTTGTACTTGCAAGTACGGCCCTGCAGCAGCAAGTATGGATCAGCAGCATCAATGATGGATCTGTACGGCCTTTGAGAAACGTGTCCAGATCTTGGAAAGTGGGCGCCTAAATTGAAGAACCCTTCCCAGAAGAGTTTCAAACCAATAACCTTGAAGATGTCTCAAATGGTGAAGCTCAGTGATAACCTCTGAGTGAAGCTCTCTCTGACAAGCAATAGATCAGCTGATATTTCACAGCCTATGAACTGCAGACACTAAAGATGGTTCGTTCTCCAATGCAGAATGAAAACTGGAACCCTTGGCTCTGTTCTCAGAAGAAGCACTTGGCAAAAATTCGATTTCATAACATAAAATGAGCTCTTTTCCCAATGAAATCCTTATATTCTTCAAGAAGTCAACTTCTCTCCAAAAAAGCATCATTAAAATAAAATTGGATTTTCACTTTTAATTATTCCATAGTTGGACGCCTCTTTTTAATTAAAAAGATTAATTAAAAATGGTCCCCTTCTCAATGATGGTCGACCCCTTTAAAAATCACTTAAGTTATAATATTAAATAATATTATAACTTTATAATATAAGCTTCAAAATAATTAATATTTAATTTGACAATTAAATATTAATATCTTCCTCAAAATAAGTCCGATTAACGAACCGTCTGAAGCCGGAGAATAAGTGATTGAATTTGCATAGGACCAGACCATACTGCTAAAAATAGTAGGGGTGCTCCGCTGAGTGACTTTACTTACTAAAAATAGCAAGTCAAGCAAATGATGTCCGAACTACCCCGAACGAAAGACAAACTGGTAGATTCTGACAACCGAAGCCAAGCCAACCTCCAACAAGACCCTCTATCCATCCTATCAGCCTACGAGGGTCGCATAATAGGCTAGCCATCTTAAGCACTGAGAGATGTCAACTGGAAGGGGACATTACAGTTCACCCCACCTGAAATTGCTTGTCCTCAAGCAATCTCAACTCCAGATGCTGCAAAATATCCTCGCTCTCCCACGTAGCATCCTCCACTTGTAAATCTCTCCATTTCACCAAATATTCCCTGATAGTCCTCTTGTGCAACTGTATCTCTTTGTACTCCAAGATTGACTCAGATACTAAGATCAACTTTCCCTCATCATCTAAGGGAGGTAATACTGCTGAAGGTACCACACGATGTCCTAACACCTTCTTGAGACGTGACACATGAAAAACATTGTGGACCTTACTATCCGCCGGAAGCTCTAGCTCATAAGCCACCTCTCCAACACGCCTCAGAATCCTGAAAGGACCATAATACCGTGGCTTAAGCTTCTCCGAACCACTCTTCCCAAGAGTAGACTGACGGTAGGGCTGCAGCATGAGATATACCATGTCTCCCACCTCAAGATCTCTCTATCCTCTTCTGATCTGCGTACTGCTTCTGCTGATTCTATGCCTTAGCAATATTTTCCTTGAGAGCCCTTATAGTGTCCTAACTCTCCTGCAATAAGTCTCCAGCACTCGACACTCTACTGTCACTCAGTAGCAAATCCAGAAAACTAGGCGCCTCATAACCGTACAACGCCATGAAGGGGGACATCTGAATGGTCATGTGAAAAGTAGTATTGTAGCAATACTCGCACAAATATATCTACTTGACCCACGCCTTTTGCTACCCTGCAATGTAACTCCTGAGGTAGCTTTCCACTCATTTGTTCACTATTTTCGTCTGACCATCGGTCTGCGGGTGGTAACTAGTGCTCGGTGTAAGCTTGGTCCCACAAAGTCTGAACACCTCTTGCCAAAAGTGACTCAGGAACCGACTATCCCTGTCACTAACTATGCTCTGAGGCAATCCATGTAATCTGAAAACCTCACGGAAGAAGACCTCTGCTACCTGTGTAGCTGTGTAAGTGGTGGTGATCGGAAAGAAGTGGGCATACTTCATCAGCCGATCCACAACTACATATATGCAATCACGCCCCTGGGCTTTGGGCAAACCCATAATGAAATCCATCGACAGGCATTCCCACTTCCTATCAGGAATCGGAAGTGGCTACAACAATCTTGCCGAATACGTGTTCTCCTGCTTGTTCTGCTGACAAACAGGGCACTCATGCACATACTGAAGAACATCTGCCTTAAGACCCTTCCATGTAAACCTTTCCCGAACTTGTCTGTATGTTTTGAAGTACCCGGGATGTCCTACTGTGGGTACATCATGAAAGGCTCGCATAATGATGCTCTTCATCTCAGATCCTGGGATCAAGAAAATTCTGTTCTTGTAAATGATCAAGTCATTCACAAGTGTGTACCTGGTGTCCACCATCGATCCCTCAACAATACCAGATGCCCAAGTATCCTTGGCATACTCTGCCACAATCAAATGCCTCCAGTCCTCTGCAATGTGTACCATAGAACTCAGATAAGGCCGGCGTGAGAGAGCATCATCCACTACATTCTGGGTGCCTTTGATGTAGGTGATATCAAAGTCATATGCCTGTAACTTACTCACCCACTTCTGCTGACGGTCATTTAAATCTCGCTGCCCCAGGAAATGCCTCAAGCTATTGTGATCAGTCTTTATACAAAACTTGCTACCCACGAGATATTGCTTGAATTTGGCCAAAGCATGCATTATGGCCAGCATCTCCTTATCATAAATACTGTAAAGCCTCTCTGGTCGTCTAAGTTTTCTGCTCTCATAAACAATCGGGTGCTTGTCCTGCATAAGCACCGCTCCAATGCCTTCACCAGAAGCATCACACTGAAGCTCAAAAGGCTTCAAAAAATCTGGCAGTGCTAACACTGGACACGTAGTCATCAGCTCCTTGAACCTCACAAAACACTCCTGTGCCTCAGGAGTCCAACAGAATGCACCTTTTTTCAACAAATCCGTCATAGGTGCTGCATGGCGTGAATAACCATTCACAAATCTGTGATAGAAACCGCATAACCCAAGGAATCGTCGTAGCTGTGTAAGGTTCGCTGGAGTAGGCCAATCTACAATAGCACGGATCTTCTCAGGATCCATCCGCACTCCCTCTGCACTGATGATATGACCTAAGTACAACAACTCAGTCATCCCTAAATCACACTTGGATTCCTTGGCGTACAAGGACTCCCTCTCCAAAATGCTGAGTACTGTATCCAAATGAGCCAAATGCTCCTGCCAAGTCCTGCTGTAGATCAGAATATCATCGAAGAAGACAAGTACATATCTCCTCAGATGTGAGTGGAAGACCCTGTTCATGGTGGACTGAAATGTCGCTGGAGCGTTAGTTAGCCCAAAAGGCATCACCACAAATTCAAAGTGTCCACAATGACAACGAAAAGCAGTCCTCTCAACATCCTGCTCACGGACTCTAATCTGGTGATATCCCGATTTCAAGTCTATCTTCGAAAAATAATAGGCACCATGGAGCTCATCAATAAGCTCATCTATACGAGGTATGGAATACCTGTTTTTGATGGTCCTCTTATTTAGGACTCTGTAATCAATGCACATGCGAAGTGTACCATCTTTCTTCTTCACTAGGACAACTGAAGAAGCAAATGGTGATTTACTTGGTCGAATGTGACCCATAGCAAGCAGCTCCTTGATAGTCTTCTCTATCTCATCCTTAAGCCGCTTTGGATGCCTGTAAGGGGTGATCATGACGGGCTTAGCGCCCTCCTCAAGCTCTATGATGTGCTCAATACCCCTGTCTGGAAGTCTCCCTGGTGGAATGTCACTGAAAACCTTCCCATGCTTAACTCTCAACTGTTGAATGTCAGGATGATACTCGGTCTTATGCTGTCCCTCCTGTATAGGTGTCAAAGTGCACTCGGCAGCCCACTCAACCATATCATGACGCATAAGTCTCTCCATCCGTCGGAAGGAAATAGTCCTAACGTTAGTGTCTCGAATGGCCTTCAGGATATGTGTCTTCCCATCCACATCAAACCGAATCTCCATGTCTTTGGGACGAAGTGTGACTTCCTCAAGGGAATGGAGCCACTTCATGCCCAAAACTGAATCAATGTCTCCCATATTCACTACGTAATAATCAGCTTTGAATTCATAATTATTCAAATGCAATGGAAGATCCTTAATCATACGATCACACCTGAGAATGTAACCATCCGCCACCTTAACCCGAATGCCCTCAAACTCCTCGGCTATGAGTCCACGCTTCTCCACAAATCTAGCATCAATAAAATTGTGGGTGGCTCCTGTGTCTAGAAGGGTGATGACCCTTTGACCCGCCAAAACTCCACGAAGTCTAAAAGAACCCTCCTGCTGAATGCTAGACAACCGTGCCTCCTGAATTTGGAGCTCTGACTCTGCCTCTGTCTTAGGCTCTGAAGCCTCTGATTCTGACTCCTCAGAACTCTCCTGCTGTTCGGAACTCTCAGATTCCGAATCCTCGTAATAAGCCCACATTACTCTATTGGCCTTCCCCTTAGGCCGCAAAGGACAATCGTGGTTAGCATCGTAGGGACCTTTGCAGCAGAAGCAAAGCTTCTTCCTACGCAAATCATTAAGAGCCTCTCGATCCAAGGGTGCTGCTGATTTACCCTTTGAGTCACTCTTAAAATCAGATCTCTCTTTGTTTTTATTGAATAGCTTATTGTCCCTAAATGAAGAAGTATTTTTAGAGCTGAATTTGCTGGATGGTGCTGCAAACTCCATACTGCGCGCCTTGCATGATCTTTCCAGTGACCGTTGGCCTATTCCGGAGACCCGTAGGCTACTCGAAGGGTAAAATTAGGGTTACCTATTTTTAAGGATGTCTTTGCTTGGAGTTGGTGGATTCAATGGCGGATTCTTTCTGGGTTTTCAGAGAGCTTCGCAGTGGTATGTTCATTTCGGCATTCTGAGCATTTTCTGGAATTTACTATTTTTAGTAAATTCTATTTTTGGCAGTTTTACAGTTGGGTTTAGCATGGTTGACTTCCTACTTCAGTTTGATCAGTTGGCTTGCTCATTTATGGCTTCGGGGCACAATTGGAGAGATAAGTTGAGCTATTTAATTAAAAGTCACGTTTTAATGTTATATTTTAACGTTGACCCCTTGGCCTAGTCTATTGACTTTATGTTGTTTTGAAAAGTGGTCTTTTTGAGGGTGGCGCCTTCATTAAAGATTATTTTATATTTTATATTTTACCCAAAGTCAAATCAAGCTATAAAGTGGACGCATTTATTAAAGTATTGATTTTATTTAAAAAGTCAATATTGAGCTTGAAGGAAATGGACGCCATCTTTGCAAGAGATTAGGGTTTTTGACTTGAAGAGGAGTTTAGGGTTTCGAGAAGTCAACGAGAAATTATAAAAGGAAGACTTTGATCATCATTTGGGCATCTTTTATCTACAAGAATGTTATGCTGTCGGATTGGCTTTGGGATTGCTTCGAGGAATGAAGGCCTCCTAGCTTGGGCATTGCTTCTCGCTTGAAAGATAGCGACTAGTGGTGAGATAGTGTAGTTTGAATGTTTTATTGTGAGATTTCTGCATTTTTAGTCTTTGTGAGAATATGTAAATCAGTTTTATGCATATTAGTGGTTTTCTGGAGTTGCACATTCATTGTAGCAGATTGATGTTTTTAATCATAAGTCATAAAATACACAGAGTCGTTCTGGGTATTGTCTCATTGGTTTTCTCTGTTGGAAGCGACTCTTCATGAATATTTGCAGATTTTAATATGAAGCGTATGATTTTATAAAGCAAATCCGTCATTCCTTGTAGGGCGCACTTTCTGGAGTGCCTCGGGATCCGTGTCATTAATTAATAACCATTTTTAGATGCCATTTCTTATTACTAAGTTAGGCGCCATCATTTTGAGGGTCTATTGCATTAGATTTGAGATCATTTGGGTGAGAAATGAGAGAGATATGAGCATATGAGTGAATTCCTAGGTTGCTGGTTTTTAATTTAAAAGTGCAGATTTGTGGAAAAACAGAATTATTATTTGATCATTGAGAGATATATTGAACTGGCATCTCTAATCAAGCCACAGAGAGTTTTTATATGATGTAATGCTAATCTTTCAAATTCCTATGCTCTTGGCAAGCAAATTCTCTATCATTTTGTAAGCTGACAGTAGTACTGACAGCAGTTCTTTCATCTTACTTAATCATGTTTTGTAATGCTCATATTTACATTTTGTAATTGCAATTGTATTTCTTTATCTCCGCCCTATGGTAGCTCCTTACCCACTTTGGGTTAGAAAGCACATTCTGGGTGTCGAGTACTTTCAGCATTATAGTTATTTATTTCAAGCATTGTAATTTCTGTTATCTCCGCCATATGGTCGCCTCATTTCCGTATTGGAGTGAGTAGCACATACTTGGTGTCAAGTGTGCTTTCAGTACATTAGATTCAGGGATCCTCTGACCATATGCTCGCCATCATCGGGACCATTCTTGGTTAGAGTTCTTGCATAAGCATTTTGATTTAGATCCTCTAACCAATGCTCACACCTTGCCCACATCGGGATCTTGGTGTACATTCTGGTTAGAGTTGCTTCAACACGTTTTGGTTTAGCTGCTAACCTTAACGGGTGCATTGGTTTGTAATCTGCAATTTGAAAAAGTAAAAAAATTTGGCTCGGAATATTTTAGCTGCCGATTTACCCTTTGAGTCACTCTTAAAATCAGATCTCTCTTTGTTTTTATTGAATCGCTTATTGTCCCTAAATGAAGAAGTATTTTTAGAGCTGAATTTGCTGGATGGTGCTGCAAACTCCATACTGCGCGCCTTCTTCATAGCTTCCTGTAATGAAGAAGGATCAAATGCTTTGATCCAACCTCTCAATGGTTCCAACAATCCCTCCATGAAAATCACAACTAGACGCCTCTCTGAAATATTGGGAACTATCACCGACAATCGCTGGAAGTCTCCTATGTAGGACTCCAAACTCCAAACCTGTCGCAACTGGGCCAAGTCTCTGAAATAAGATTCAGGATCCTTCTTGTCGAATCGTTCCACCAACCTGTCTACGAACTCCTGGTATGTGGTGATATGATCATGCTGAAGTGTCACCATCCCGTGATGCCACCAGTCATAAGCTGCTCCCTCAAGATGCAATGTAGCAACCTAATAGCATCCTCCTCAGCCATAGGACGCAATGTGAGGAAAGTATCAAGCTTACTGATCCAGGCTTGTGCTGTGACCTTGCTGCTACCGTCAAACATAGCCAGAGTAAGTCTGTTTGTGGCATGCTTCAGATCATTATTATTATTATGTCTAGGCCTCCAGTCTTGTCGATTCCTGTGATGTTCTCTCCTCTGTGTGAGAAATCTATCAAAGGTAATCCTCTCTCTGACCTCGGGGGTTAGCAACTCCCACTCGTCGTTCGCTACCATAAGAGTATCAGCGAACATCCCCTCAGGTTCCTCATCTACAATAGCCTCATCATGCTCCTGTCTCACAAAAGTAGGCCAGGTTGGCCTGTCTGCTGTACGTGAAACAGTCCTAGGTGCTCTCTGTGAACCTACATCATTCCTGTTCTCGTCACGACGTGGTGACGGTCTCCTCAGCATACCTATCCTCTGGATCGCCACTGTCAACTGCTTTAGTACATCAGTTACCTGCTGTTGACCTGTCCGTAAATCTCTAAGAGTGTGTAAGACCTCTGCATCATTATTATCCCTAGGGTTTTGAGGAATCTCTGTTCTGTCAGCCATGGTACCCGGCTACCTGTTCAATCCCTATTCCCTGTCAATCAAAGCTCTCCTGCGAGTATAATATCTATGAGGCCTAACCTCTCGTGGCTCCATATGAATGCTAAACCCTCAGGATGGCAGGATTTAACTCTGATACCAAGTTAGTTATCATTGCACCAAAAGCCCGGACTGGTAGTGAACGGCACCCCTCTTAGCGTTAAGGGGGCATCCCCAGGATAGGTACTCCCGCCGAAGACCCCGAACATGTGGCTGGGCAAACCGCTCGGACAGACCTACGTCACCTTCCGATAGGGGCCTGCATCGGGACATCACAGCCCACCACGCTCCGCGAGTCTCGACCTCGAGACCTCCAGCTCTGATACCACTGTAGAAACCCCTGTTCTCACTATTTCTGAAATTCATTGATTTTGCTTGTTTTTGAGCGTTTTTTATTTTTTTGTGTTTTTTGCATAAACAGATGAAATGCGATTTTGAAAGAAATTGCTTTAAAAATATATAATAAATCATATAAGCTGAAAACTGACAGATTTGAATCTCAGATCAATAGCAAATAGTTTATTTATGCTTTCCCGGTGTTTACAAATTTCAAACCCTAACATGCAAGGTAAAAGCAAAGCTGATTTCAATAACTAAAAACCTGGTTGTAGCCGCCTATGAGAGACATGATATAGTACGGCCATCCAGATAAAGACTTCTCCCTTCACCAGATGATTGCAAATGCTCCCAGATGAATAGGCGCCTTTGTTGATGAAGTCAGAATGTCCAAAAGAGAGGCGTTTTTCCCAAGATAAAAAGTACGGCCTTGTACTTGCAAGTACGGCCCTGCAGCAGCAATGATGGATCTGTACGGCCTTTGAGAAACGTGTCCAGATCTTGGAAAGTGGGCGCCTAAATTGAAGAACCCTTCCTGGAGGAGTTTCAAACCAATAACCTTGAAGATGTCTCAAATGGTGAAGCTCGATGATAACCTTTGAGTGAAGCTATCTCTTTGACAAGCAATAGATCAGCTGATATTTCACAGCCTTTGAACTGCAGACACTGAAGATGGTTCGTTCTCCAATGCAGAATGAAAACTGGAACCCTTGGCTCTATTCTTAAAAGAAGCACTTGGCAAAAATTTGATTTCATAACATAAAATGAGCTCTTTTCCCAATGAAATCCTTATATTCTTCAAGAAGTCGACTTCTCTCCAAAAAAGCATCATTAAAATAAAATTGGATTTTCACTTTTAATTATTCCATAGTTGGACGCCTCTTTTTAATTAAAAAGATTAATTAAAAATGGTCCCCTTCTCAATGATGGTCGACCCCTTTAAAAATCACTTAAGTTATAATATTAAATAATATTATAACTTTATAATATTAAATAATATTATAACTTTATAATATTAAATAATATTATAACTTTATAATATAAGCTTCAAAATAATTAATATTTAATTTGACAATTAAATATTAATATCTTCCTCAAAATAAGTCTGATTAAGAAACCGTCTGAAGCCGGAGAATAAGTGATTGAATTTGCATACGACCAGACCATACTGCTAAAAATAGCAGGGGTGCTCCGCTGAGTGACTTTACTTACTAAAAATAGCAAGTCAAGCAAATGATGTCCGAATGACCCCAAACGAAAGCCAAACTGGTAGATTCTAACAACCGAAGCCAAGCCAAACTCCAACAAGACCCTCTATCCATCCTGTCAGCCTACGAGGGTCGCATAATAGGCTAATCTTAAGCACTAAGAGATGTCAACTGGAAGGGGACATTACATCGATCACACTGACTTATCATCCATGTTCGAATTCCTATCCGTCTGCACCATTAGCCTATCCCTTTGTCACCCCGAGCTCATTGATTGGGACCTACGTAATAGCACACCTGTCAGTATGTCTACGGATACATATGTCAACCTTATGGGATTGGGGGAGGATGAACACTCCAGTCGCAAAAATAAGAATAAGAAAAGTAAAAAAGCGGTCATCTAGTGAAAACCTCCTTGAGGTGCTTTCTGACCTTGAAAAAGTAAAAATAAAGGACGCATCCGATGGCGAAAACCTCGAAGAGGCGCTGGAAGATGGAGATGTTCATCTTCCCCTTGTAGGAACTCAGTTATCTGCCTAATCATCCATTCTAATTGAAGAGACTCAAGAAGTTAATCTGGGTACTGCTGAAAATCCTAAAATCACCTATGTGGCTAAGTCACTCTCAGAGCAAGAGTATCCAGTCATTGTGCAACTACTCCATTAACTTTGCTTGGTCATATTCAGACATGCCAGGCTTAAACCCCGCCTTAGTGGTTCATCATCTAGACGTTCACCCAGATGCCAAGCCTGTCAAACAAAAGCTCCGCAAGATGCATCCGCAGGTAGCATTGTTAGTCAAAAAGGAATTGGAAAAGTTAGTAGAGGCAGGTTTTATTAGACCAATTGACTACTCTGAGTGGATCTCCAATATAGTACCAGTTGCCAAACCAAATGGAGATATTCGGATCTGCACAGACTTCAGGGACCTTAACATGGCCTGTCCAAAAGACGACTTCCCTCTGCCTAACATTGACATGTTGGTCGACCTCACAGCAGGACATGAGATGCTCTCCCTTATGGATGGCTTCTCTGGTTATTATCAGATTCGAATTGCACCTGAGGACCAACACAAGACCGCTTTCACAACACCTTGGGGTACTTTTTGTTACAATGTTATGCCCTTTGGTCTCAAAAATGCAGGGGCAACATATCAGAGGGCAATGACGGTCATCTTCCATGACCTTATCCATATCATCATGGAAGATTATGTTGACGACTTGTTAGGGAAATATACAACACGAGCGGAACATCCTACTATCCTGAAGAAGATCTTTGAACAGTTAGAGCATTACAAGTTGCGGCTAAATCCAAAAAAGTGCGTCTTTGGGGTTACGTCAGGAAAATTGTTGGGTTTTATAGTCTCTCGAAGGGGTATTGAAGTTGATCCCGCCAAGGTAAAGGCTATTCTGGACATGCCACCTCCACGCAATCTGAAGCAGTTAAGAAGCCTCTAGGGGAAGATGCAGTCCATCCGTCAGTTCATAGCCCAGCTAGCAGATAAGTGTCAGCCATTCACTCATCTTCTGAAGAAAGATTCCACCTTCCGATGCAACCAGCATTGTCAGATGGGTTTCGATAAAATTAAGGAATATTTAGCTCATCCACCGATCTTGATGCCATCTATTCCAGGAAAACCCCTCCTGCTTTACATCTCTGCTACTTCAGTCGCGCTGGGGGCATTGTTGGCACAACATGATGAGTCGTTCAAAGAAAGGGCAATCTACCACATTAGTCGAACATTGGTAGGCTATGAGTTAAATTACTCCCCCATGGAAAAAGTCTGCCTTGCGCTAGTCTTCAGCACACAGAAACTCCATCATTACATGCTCAGCCATCCAGTCAAATTAGTCGCTAAAATTGATCCCCTGAAGTATTTGTTATCTAGAACCACTCTGACTGGCCACATGGCCAAATGGGTCATGCTCCTAAGCGAATTTGACATAGAGTATGTAGAGCGAAAAGCCATAAAAGGACAGGTCATAGCTGATCAATTGGCTGAGGCACCATTAGTAGATGCCTACCCGCTAGACACTGAATTCCCAGACGAAGAAGTCTACACAGTTACAGAAGCACCAGCTTGGACGCTATATTTTGATGGCTTATACAGTCATAGTGGATCTGGAGCAGGAATTTTATTAATTACCCCTCAAGGTGACTACATCCCAAAATCATTCAGGATAGCATTCCCATGTACCAACAACATCGCAGAGTATGAAGCCCTCCTCACCGGCCTCCGAATTGCAAAACAGTGGCATATAACTCACCTAAAAGTCTTTGGTAATTCATTATTAGTCGTCAAACAAGTTAATGATGAATTCCTCACAAAAGATGATAAACTGTTACCCTATAAACGCATGGTGGATGATTTCAAGAAATACTTCACTTTCATATAGTTTGATCAAATTCCTCGGGTACAGAATAAAGCGGCAGATGCAATGGCCACTATTGGTTCCTTGATTGACATGCCTAAAGACCGAACAGAATGTGAGTTTCTTGTTGAACAACTTTTAATCCCTGCATATGATATTCTTGAGACTGATATGGTGTGCGATATCTTAGGTCCCGCCTCCCCGTGGTACCAGGACATATACACCTATCTCCGTGATAATATCACACCCCCAGAACTTACACGCAACCAACGCAAATCCTTTGTTCATCGCTCTTCCCGATACATCATTGTCGGTGATATGCTTTATCGTCACGGGTATGATGGAATCCTCCTTAGATGTCTGAATGAAACCGAAGCCTGCACGACACTAACAGAAGTACATGGTGGTGTTTGTGGAGCTCACTCAAATGGTATGGCTCTGGCCAAAAGGATCCTACGAGCTGGATATTATTGGCCTACATTGGAACACGATGCTTGTGAATTTGTAAAAAAGTGCCTTCCATGCCAACAACATGCAGATTTGATCCACGCCCCAGCGCAAGATCTTCAGCCCCTCTTAACACCATGGCCCTTTTCTCAATGGGGTTTCGACTTGATTGGCAAGATTTACCCACCATCATCTGACGGCCATACATTCATAATTACCACCACTGAATACTTCACTAAGTGGGTGGAAGCAATACCACTCTCACAAATCACCAATATCCAAATCTCAAAATTTATCCTTTACCATATTCTCTGTAGATATGGTATCCCATCCACCATCCTCTCTGATAACGGAAAACCCTTCAAAAACTAAGCCATGAAACACCTCTGCGACACCTTTCATATCCAGCATCGTTGGTCAACACCTTATTACCCCCAGGGCAATGGTCAGGCAGAAGCAACCAACAAGACCCTTATCCGCATCCTCAAGAAGGTTGTCAATAACACTGGACGAGATTGGCATCTCCATATTCATCCTGCCCTCTGGGCATACCGCACATCCATCCGCACCCTGACAGGCGCCACCCCCTATTCTTTAGTATATGGTGCTGAAGCCATCTTGCCAATTGAAGTTGAGCTTCCATCACTGAGGATTTCTCTGAAGAATCTTACCAACGAAGAAGATGCTCGTGTTGTACAGCTTGCACAGCTAGAATTACTAGATGAACGAAGAATAAAAGCCTATGACCACCTGCAAGCATACCAAAATCGCCTCAAACGTAATTACAATAAAAAGGTCCGTCCTCGACAATTCCAGGTTGGTGAGCTTATTCTTAAAGAGAACCAGCGCACTCAACAGGATCATGATAAAAAAGGAAAATTTGAGGCAAACTGGTTAGGACCTTATATCATAGCCGCCAAATATAGATCTGGGGCCTACAGGTTGACTACCCTTGAAGGAGAACTCCTTGACGAACCCATCAACATAATACATCTCAAAAAGTTCTATGCCTAAGTCCGCTTGGTAACCCCACCTAATCAAAAAAAATAAAAATAAAAAAAATCAAAAAATCAAAAAATAAATATAAAAAAAAAAAAATAGTAAAGAAAAATAAATTTGTCCTA
>VDFB02140082.1:0-17027 GCA_007258455.2 Sequoia sempervirens | reverse complement strand
AATGATTATCAATCTAGTAATGGAATGAAAGTTAGGTTTGTCTTGTGAACAGGTAAAATAATGTACTATTTTGAGCTCCTTAAACATGCAAGAATCAGGGACTACCGGTAAACAATTTGAATGTAGTTGGAATGGTTTGATGTTGAGTAACCCACAATATGTTAGACTTTTTTGACTGATACAACCCTAGGTCTACAATGATAGGTTTGGCTCTTTGATACGTGCACAACCAAAATATTGAGCCTGAATTAAAATACGTATCTTAACCAGTCAATTTGAAGATTAAACATTTACAAACAAATGACGCAAATAGAATATTCAATATTGAACTTCAGATCCTTACATTTTCCATCCAATATCACTTGTGTGCTCAATGAAATTTAAGTCCTTCGGCAAGTAAGAGCATATATAAAGTCAATCTACAATTAGGGAGTCAAATTCATTTTTGCAAGTTTAAATCTGAATTAATAATAAAGCCAGTCAAAAATAATTTCAAATAATCAATTTTAAAATATTATATGTTAATATTTAATTTATATTTATTTGTATAAAGAAAGAAAATTTATATAAACTTACTTGTGCTTGATGTATATCTAAAGATGTAGTTGGTTCGACTATTTCGGGACGACTCCCTCTCCTTGAAGTAGCTATCTGGTGGATAGATTCAGCAAACTAGCTATCCTAATTCCCTGGAGGAAAAATCCTTTTATAAAAGGTAAAGGTAATTTATAGGTCACTGCTATATGAATTATTCTACCTCAAAATCAAATGGTGATTTTCTCAATAATTTAAATACAATAGAGAATACTCATGAACTTGTTTTATATATATATATATATATAACTAAATTATATAGTATATATGTATATATACATATGAAACATACATGTAATGTGTTTTTACTTAAATATTATTTAAAAAATACGCTGATAATTGTATACCTATACATTAAATATAACACAATTTATTTGCATACATATGTAAATATATAATCTGATATATATATATATATATATATATATATATATATATATATATATCCTCCCCTATGCAAATGATACAATGAGATTTAATTCATTAAAACACTATGCTGCACCTGGCATAAGAAATCAGTGGCAAGAAAGAAATTTTATATATAAACATGTCTAAATAATAATAGATCCATGTCATGTGATCCAAGAAGTTGTGTATTTCATTTGAATAAAGGAGCAAAACTACTCAGGCCAAAAGTGGCTTTAATAACATTGGTGAACCTAAAAAAAAAAAATCAAGACAAGTGACACAGGTGAATCTCTTATGTCCGCTCCAGTGTAAACCTTCTTCCTATACAAAGATCTGCTCATTCAAACACCAAGTTAATATATATTTTGACATGCACAACTCCGTATAAAGGGTGGAAAAAAGAATAAAGATAATGAGATGTTAACAAAATGAGAGGTAAGAAATAAAATACATCTCACTTGAAAATTCCTTAAAATTCTTCTTTAAAATTGCGGAGAGATTTCTTAGCCACTGTGCAATCCTTTCCCCTAAATGTGGAATACCTTCTTCTCAAACAAAACCCATGATTTATGGTTTCCTTGATCAATAGTAATTCTAGAAAACGTAACCTAACACATTTTCATAATTAAATGCCATTGCCACCTAAAGCAATAATTATCTGAGCTATAATATGCAAAAATATCCATTGGGGATTGTCTTTCCATTTACCCTACATAATGTTTTAATGAGGTGTATAATATTACTCCCTCCCAATAACAACCTCACGCTCTCTTTCTCCTTCCCCGTAGGGACACCGAACCGTTAAAGTGGAATCTGTCACCGCCTTTGAAAGCTATCGCCTTATTATTTTTTCCCTTCTGTTCACCGATTTTTCCATTGGAGCACAGTAACAAGAAGAGCTTGGACATGAATAATATACACCACGCATGACACTCGAGAACGTTCTTATTGGGAATAGACAAAAAGGATCCTCGCACATCAGACTGGAAACGTGCAGTAGAAGCTTCTTTCATACTCAACTAGATGCTTCAGTAGTACAAAACCTTAAAAACTTAGGTATTTCCTTTTCTATGCTATTTCGTTTTCACTGTTGGGTTCATCCACTTTAGTAGATTTATAAAAATAGAAGATGAAAAGATGAAATCTATTATTTATAACTGGGCTGTGTAGAGTGGGACTAAACTGGAATGCATGAAACACAAGATACAATTTTGTCTGTGCTCAAAATAAGTCATGCAACATAATATCATTGTATTTCTCCATGGTGGGTTTGGATATTGTCAAAAAACTTCAAAAGGTTTTTAAGTTTTCCTTAAACATGAATGAAAGTAGAAAGATAATGTCAAAATATGGAAACAATCTCAGTTAAACATGAATGAAAGTAGAAAAAGGATGTCAAAAGATGGAAACAATCTCTCACAAAACATATCAATTCTCCTTTGATACTGATTACATCTAATGGACCTAGAATGGAATTGTTCAATATATTGGATTGGAAAGGCACTACAGATACATAATAAAATCTCCAGTAATACAAAACAATACTAAACTGTATGTAGCATCGTTTATTGTTTTAGAAAATATTAATATTTTCTTTGCTTCAAAATGCTAGAAGTTTTCAGCAAACATGCCTATAAAATCTAAGCTTCCCAAGCAGCGATACTCTACAGGTGTCAGGAACTTCAAACCCTTTCAGTTTGTGCAATTTGTATTGAAGACGTCTCTGCTCTACTCAGCTTTGCTCATTTATAGACTCATCGAACTCCTTCAGGGGCTTGTCTATATTTAGAAGATAGATTTTCTTTTTCCCAAATCCTTTATTCTCTTCTATTGTGTAATCAACGTATCCCCTCCTCCCCTTTCTCCACCACGAATGCAAATCTATCTTTGCTATTTTTTCGAATAGTCAAGATTTTCTCCTTCCAAAGGCTAAGGAGATCGATTGAATGATGGGTCGTTACAATAACTAACTTCTTCAATTTCTCGAACTCCCCTTCAGAAGTCAACCTTGATAATAAAAATATTAACATGATAATAAGATAGTAAATTTTCCTTTTTTCTCCACCAGATCACGTCCACTCCTCTAGGTCGACCACACCCTTCTCCTACTTGGCCTCCATACCCGGGATTTAGGGCCCTCAACTCAGGAAAATGCGTACCGGACTTTAGACTTTATATCAGGTTCAAATTATTTTTTTAGAATTTAACTATGGAAGAATTATAACTACCACCACTCATGACAGTCAGCAAAGACGTCAATTTAAATGCAGTTTCAAAAACTTAACGGAGAATATTCCTTGAATGCTTTCAGTATATAACCCTCTCGGCATAAGTATAATTTTAATACCATATACTAATTTCTATTTATAACTTGAATTAAATTAAATTGACTTGTAATTCCAAATATTATTTTGTTAATTAAAATGAAATGACAATGACATATAAATGCATAACTTTATTTATTTAAATAATTTGACACTTCACATTTTATAATTATTATCTTCTAAATAAAATACCAAACATTTAAATATTAATTTCCACTCAGGAGGGTAATAAATAACACTATCATTTTAATTCCCTATATCTCTATTATAAAGGATTCTCTATTCAAATTCATTTATATACAAATTTTAAATTTTGAGTTTTCCATAAGACATCATTGTCATATTAAATTTTATAAAATACTTAACTTACCACAACATGTCAAATGATTAAATTTGAAAAAAACAATTATAATATTAATAAAACACAAGGAAGCCCTAAATTAGGCTATTAGGTTAGGTGAAAACTATAAATCTTCTCAAAGAGATATTTCTTTAGCTTTAAATTTATTAGCAATTACACCACCATAGCAATGTAGGTTGTCAAACATTTATCATAACTAGTCACTGGGCCCATCTTATGCATGTTCCCCTATAAAACTTTTGTTGGTTTTTAAAATCAAATCAAATAAAATAAACACCTACTTTTGTCATTATCCCATCCAAATCAGCTTTGTATGTAATGAGCATTTGGTGAGCCTCCTCATTCTTGAAGGAATTAAAGTTACACCATATTTATTGTCACAAACTCTACACATTTCATGTTAGTTTGAGTTTGGTTATATTTTAAGAATGTATCACCTCCTATATTTATTAAAATTATTCTAAAGTTATGGAATACAAATTCCTCATTTGAAAGTATTAAAATAATAATAAGATTTTATAACTTCTAAATTCTATGCATAGTTGTAGACCATTGGGGAGTAAAAACATAAGCAGCAAAGCACTCACCATGCAATGACATTATTCCATGTGGCATTTCCTTTTATACGCTACATTATAAGGAGAATAATTGTTGGCATTTATATATATGTAGTGCAATTTATAAATGTGTTACAAAGATAGCCAATGCAAGGGTTATTTCAAACTAAACATCTTAGAAAATACTATTACATCCTTCTTTTGCAGCTGGTATGTTCAAATTTATCTACACAATTTGTGATTCAAGATGACTATTACAAGTCTTTCACTCTATTGCATAATTTTTTTTAAATTGCTTAGTTATATTTGATAATGTTTGTTGGCATCAATTGCTGTAATGTCCATTGCAGTACTCAACAGAAAAATCAAACCTAATTTTGCTCAATATCGATAGGCACAATGTCCATCTACTATTGTGATGGGCTTTAACAAGAATAAAGAGGAAGACTCTATATGTTCCACAATAAAGTTTTTTTTTTTTAATATGCTATCAAATACATCTCTACATTAGATTCAGAACAGCTTGTCTCAAAATTTCAAAAAATATGCACAACTTGTGAATTGTTTCGTACTTCTCCAAATTCTATCACCTTCTCAAGGTCTTTATAATATGCAAGTAGATTTTTTGTCCCTCTGAATTATGCTCTATTGGAAACATAAATTAATGTACAGATACTATCCACTAAAGGAATTTATTTGAAAGCATTTATAATGAGATCTATTGCTAAATTTTTCTATTTCAAAAAGAATTATGCAATAATAAACTTTCTCCATTTTCTTTTATTTACAAATATAATGCATTCAATTCATTTTCAAAATGCTAAAACCGTTGTATTATATGTTTTAAATTTCTCACTACTATACCAAATGATAATATATTGAGGGCATTTAATATATGTTCAGTTCTTTTAGAATTATGTTTTCTTCCTCTTAATGTTCAATTATATTTATTATCATTTAATATAAACTAAATAATAATATTGTTTGGTTATTCATTTCTTTGGTTTTTGTCATTTAGTAATTTGTTTTTAAATTTCAATTTTATTTATTTTCTTCATTTTATTTATAATTTTAATATTTTAAAATGTATGATTTAATATATTTAATTTAAATCTAAAGATTACATAAAATTGTTATTTATTATTTTTAAAAAAAATTATATTATTATAAGAAGGCAATCAATATTTTAAATAATAATATATTGAGGGCATTTAATATATATATTTTTTTTTAGAATTATGTTTTCTTCCTCTTCATGTTCAATTATATTGATTATCATTTAATATGAACTAAATAATAATATTAAATGGTTATTCATTTATTTCTTTTTAGTGATTTAGTAATTTGTTTTAAAATTTCATTTTTATTTATTTTCTTCATTATAATATTTAATATCATAATATTATCATTTAATATTATGGTATTAAATATTATATTTTTTTCTTGATTTCATTTATTTCTTATTAATCTCATTTTTTCTCCTTTTCTTGGTTGTATTTATTATCCTCTTTTATTTAGTTCCCTTATTGTGTTGGTTAGCTATTTTTAGCTAGCCTTTCTTTATTATCTTTTTAGTTTATTTGATTATGTTTGAGAATTTACAACATGTACTCTCCTCTTGCCTTCTCAATCTCCTCACCTATTTAACCTACCAAGTCTACTACCTTATTTCATTATTTTCTCTTTTTGCTTGCATATCCTCTTGATGATGGATCATGGAATGTGATCCGCTGATACAAAAATTTACATAGTTTCAATCCAAAAATACTCACACCTAATTATATTATTATATATTATATTTTATAAACTATAAATTATTTTTATACATTTTTATATATTATTTATATTTACAATTTATGTTTATTCTTATTTATAATTTTAATGTTTTAAAAATAAGTTTTAAAATGTGTTATTTAATTTAAATCTAAATATTACATAAAATTGTTATTTATTATTTTTAAAAAATCTCTCTCTGTATATATATAGAGAGAGAGAGAGAGGACAATAATAGATTCTAATCAATGGTTGAGAATTAAAGAAAAGGGTGCAATAGTTGCAATAATTTTAGGCTAAAGGACACTAGTTTGTTGACACAAAAACCAAAAGAATTTAGTTTTCATATGCTTCCCTTTAAATCCTCTCCCAATCAATCAAGGGCATAAATGACTTGATTTGGATCAAGTGCCTCAAATCCACTTAACAATACTACACTGAAGAGATGAAAATTCTCATCTCCAAAATAAAAATACTATAGTCCTATCAGAGGGAGGGTCTATTAGAAGAGCCTACTATAAAGAATTACTACAAAATAGAGGTGATTGAAAGAAATTATAAAGAAAGATGGTTTGATTTGGTGAATATTCAGATAATTTCTTTGTAACTACTTGGAGAAAAGGTAAGAGAAATATATTTATTATCATCTATATACCTACTTGCAACAAATTAAACGGTCTCGCTAAATAATAAACTAATGTTCTTGTCTTTATCAATGTCAGCTTCCCTATCCAAGATGGAAAAATTTAAGGGGTCAACATGTTCAAATCTATATGAATAATAAATTGCATATAATATTCTTGTGTATTGGCCACAAATTCATGTTATGTTCAAATTTGTGTGTGGAAATAGACCTTAGTGAATGGTGCACTTGGATAGGTCAAAACGATTCTATATATCAATGGCAAAAAACCACCTTAAGTTCCCTTATTTACTATTGTTTAGTTCAAACATTGCATAGGTCAAGCATAGGATCAAAACAATGCAAATAATATGTTGTCCACTGTCAAATCCAACTAAAAATTGCATGGGTCTTAACAATACACAAATTGCAAGGCCTTACACTTCAAATGACAAAAATTGGCATCGCCAACATTAATTAACAGGGGTTGTCATTCGTAGCAATTTCAAGAGTTTGTGAAATTGCAAGTCTACACATACACCCTACCTTCACATTCCAAAAATATGCATACATGTAAAAAACCCCATATGTTGCTCCTGAAAAACATAAAGAGGAGTGCTTGATGGCATTATCACTTGTAAACTCTTGAAATGATAAAAGCAATGTTATGAGTATTTCAAGTTTCTTCCTTCCATCACTTATTTTTGTAAGGAAAGGAAAGGTGCAAAAACACTTTCCTAACATCAAATCCATAGGGAAGAATGCAATGCAGGGCTTTTAATTTTCAAATTACAAACCAATTAAGACACACACGAAAGATTAACAGAAACAAAACAAATACACAAAGACAACTGAACAATAGATTTACGTGGGAAAACCCTATTAGGAAAAAACCCACCACACCAAGCTGAATCTCTTTGTATTTCAGTAACAACAAATTACATACAATCAGAAAGACAACTCTCTGGTAATTAATCATAGTAGCTTTTACTCACTGTTTTTTAGTTAAAGACTATGCTCTCATCCACTCAAAAACTCATCTTAGAATTCTTCACACATTCTGATTTTATTCTCTTGTTGATCCTTATCTGCCAATGCTCCATTGAAGGAAGTTTTCATGCCTTTTCAGATTTTTCCTTGCATGCAATTTTTCTCCAGCATTGCAACTGATGCAAAAATCCAACCATCATCCGTTTGAAATCCACTTCCTCTGATTGGTCCAACAGGATGCCACATAGGATGGTCACATGGTCAACGATGATCAAACTTTGTTGGCATATCAGTGAGACACTAACAGTGTCTCCCCGATGCCACAAAGTTTCTTTATCGATATCGGCTTAAGTCTCCAACAGTCGGAAAGACAACATAACGAGTGTCACATGTCATACCAAAACCATCGATGTCCATTTCCTTCCTATCAGCAAGAGTTTCCCTTATCGGCGAGACTCATATCGAATGCACACAAGCCATATCAAACTCAGAGAAACCATCGACAAGACTTCCATCTATCGCCAAGACCTTATGCCAAAATCTTCAAGTCATGCCATCATGTGTTTTCTATTCAGCGTGACTATCGCTCTTCAGTGAGACTCATATCGAAGACACAAGTCACAACGATCAGACATTCCATCGGCAAGACATACCGATCTTTGCCAAGAGCTCTCACCAAACCTTCATGTTACATCAATGAGAATTTGTTGTCAGCAAGACCTTCATCCCGAGAGCCTTGTGTTTCCCCGATGACCAGATGTTATCAGTGAGACTTTCACCATTTGCTGGGACCTCTCCTCGGCACCCATGATTTTTCCAGATAAGATCAAACTGTCGCCTAGAGATCTTGATTCGCCAAAAGGTCATGCCGAACACAAAAAGTCACAACGACAGACTTGTCGGCAAGAGATCAACCCTGTCACAGTGATATGAACATTTTAAGAGCTTCAAAATAATTAGTCGACCAGACATCCATGATGTCACACCGACTTTGCCTTCAAGGAGTTTTATGTCAGTAAGTATTGAGGCACATATTCCAACAATTTTAACCACTACCATTCAAATAAAGACCTACCATTGTGTATCTTTATAATCTGTGAATTTTTCAAACAATTCAATTCTACTTAATTTTTTTCATCTGTATTTTGTGGACTTAGAGATCATTTACACAATTAAGCCTTTACATTCATTTTCATTATTCAATCTAGAATGTTAAATAATTAGACATCTAACAAAAATAATATTATTGATTAGGCTACATGTTCATTATATCTCTTTTTCTATTTTTATAGGCTTAACTTTTACGACAAGATAATTACTTTGAATTATGCAAAAACAATGAATTCAAATTATATCTCTATGTCATGTTCTTCATTTTTAGTTCAAAGATATAATTTTTAAATAATCTATTTTTTCAATAAACAATTTTCATGTGTCCATTCTTCTGTTCATTTCCAATATCATATGCACACATATATGCAAAAAGAATAAATATATTCACTTATATGTAAAAGGCTTGTTACATATTTTACTTACTTTTTTATAGTATCTAAAATTTAAGATTATTTATTTTCTAATATTATAAAAACATATATAACATAATAAATATATTGTTGTTCTTTTTATTGTTTCCAATTGTTTTCTTGCCAATTCCAAACTAACCACAATTCACATTCTAATATTGTACTCCACCCATACAATTTTGAATTTATCAAAAATTGCCTCGGCGTACCCATTGCACAGCAAGGTGCAATTGCTAGTTTATTTTAAAATAATATAATAAAATAAAAAATAATGCATTAACAATAAACAAATACTCAGGCAGGACTTCCTTTCAAATATCCTTTTAATTTCTGAACGACGTCAAGGTAGGCACCTTCTAACTTGTAAACAGCCTGAAATACAAAGAAAGACACGATCAGTTGAAACGTTGAATGAAGGAACACTTTCATTACCTGATGCAAACCCATTTCATCGTACGCCTGCCGTGTTTAAAGTGTTTGTGAGAATGATCATACCCACATTGATTTCTCTCTTCCTTCTTTCAGATCTAAGATTTTGAAGAGGGTGAGAAGTAGCTTCAATTGCACTCCAACATAACAAATCCTCTGCGTATTTCTCGTTTCTTATGGAATGAACAAGATTTACTCCACCCACACAAATCAACTATAGCTTGGAGGATACTCTTCGCCATCAGCAATTGAAAGATGACAAAATTGATAAACAAAATTTATACAACTAGGTCAAAAGAGAATCCCCCGTCAGAAACGTTGCAAAACCTCAACGGTGTATTAGTAATCAAAATGTATTCCCACAAGCAAGCACGAAGGGACAATGCAAGCTCATTGATTTTAGTAACTTCCTTCCAAATTTTTGAGGAGAAAAATTAGTCAGAACTACTCCACCGCACTTAAAATGTCTTTAAACCCACAAAATAAGAATGGATTAACATGAAATGTTGTATTATTCCACAAATTTAGTTTAAGTGCATTTGCGTATAGAAATAAAAATATGTGAACGCGCTTTACTGTTATTGCAACGAAACAGCCATGCAAGCACCATGCTTCTTTCCCTACCTTGAAAAGTAGTCTTGGTTTTTCTTTATTAATAGGCGTAGTCTTGGTTTTTCTTTATTAATAGGCCCGCCCCTCTGAAGTTGTAACAAATCCAGTGAGTTTAATTGTTTGTAGGAACACAAGAATAAGAGATGGAGAAGCAGCGCACAACAGTTGAGCTTCAAGGAATTACTGGTCGTCCTTCCCAACAAGTCATCCACCAATTGCTTAGGAATGTACCCGGATTTCAGAATGTTCATGAGGTTGCGGGGAGACGAGTTACGGTAAACCACGATCGAGGATCCAAAGATCAGATAGGTAGAAGACGTCGTTTCTTTTTGCATGCGTATCATCCAAATATTCATTTCTAAACATTCTCCCCTACAACTTCTATCCAAGGCATTCTAACCTCTTGTGGTTGACTGTGTTTTTATGTGTTCAGTTAATAAACTGAAGGAAACATATCGCGGATCTGAAGAAGTACAGAGTGCAGGATGAAACAAATAGAATGTGCAATCGCTGTTTGGGACTTTGAAACTATTTTTCTCTGATTATTATTGAATTATGAATAAGTATCTCACTTCATAGACTTTTATTGTTATTCTATGTGAAATGTAAAATTTAAAATAAAGGCATCACGCTGAAAGTTTGTGTTTTGGTATGTATTTGATATAAGACATGTTATTTTATAATATAGGTATTTAAATTTAATATATATTTGTAGAAGATATTTGTGATCTACAAATTTCATTGTGGGTGTCAATGCATAAATCATTAAATTTAAAGTGAATGGTTGCAAAAAGGTTTTAAAATTTATCTTTAAATTCTATGAAGCATAGAATTTTGTTAGATGCATTTTTTTTTTCTTAATAATATAATTTTATCTATATTTAAAATATGTATTTATATATTTAATGAAAAATATATTCATAACTGTAATTTGTGTAAATTCAATATCATATGCATATACGTAATCATTTATAGTTTTTCATTTTAAGTGAGATTGAGGATTAGGAGAAAATGCTAAGAATTTTATCATGAAAGCTCATGAGCTATTAATCTAGTTTCCTAATTTATACTTACCATGATTTAATTAATTATACTCTTAACCTTCTTATCAAGGGAAATGTTCTATTAGATTAATTCATAAAAATGTGTCTAAAAGATAAAAATAACACCCTTCAAACATGCATATCTTCCTAGAATGCTCATGAAAATATAGATTTTTTCTTTTTTTTTTTGGCATCAATTGAAGTATCACATTATGAATTTTGGATTGACATATATTAACATGTTTATAGGAATAATGATAATGTAGGCTTAAAACTCTACAATCAAATTATTAAGGGAGTGTAGCAAACCTAGATTCCAAATGATAGTCATATTCCTTTTCCTATTTAATGATGGTAGCAAGAGCTTTCTTTAAGGGCTAACTAGAAAAATTAAACTACTACCTAAATCAAGCTATGAAAAAGGATTATTGCAGTGATTAAGTGCATGGAAATTGGGGGATATGGTTAGTGGCCACTTTTTCCTAAAATTAACTCAATCTAAGCTTGGAAAAATAATTCAAGATGTGGACACTCAAAAATTGAAGATATGATAAGATCAAGACTCATAATACTCCAAATTTAGTTTCTCGAATACTGAATATTTTAACAATGATTAAGGTTAAGAAGGTGGCATGATGAGTAGACATAAAAGTTTCTATATTTTTATTTCTAAAATACAACATAGCTTCTAGTGTGAAGCCCTCTAATTTTTATTACGTTACATATTTTTATAGATTTATTTACAAAAATATAGCCAATAGTGTGCACTACATGTTGTGTATCTTTTTCATTTTTAATTGAAAATTTATAACTTTTAAAGTGGATGCATCCTAAAAATTACATCACTAAATGTGTGCTTCACATAAATTACACAAAACCTTATATATCACAAGAATAAAATTATACATATATTTTAAATTTGGATTAAAAGGATAAAATTTATAAATAATTCAAGATGTGCACACTCAAAAATTGAAAATACGATAAGAACAAGAATCATAGTAATTCAAATATAGTTTTTCAAATACTAAATATTTTTTAAAATGGCTAATGTTAAGAAGGTGCATGATGAGTATGCACAAAGTTTTTTATATTTTTATCTCTAAAATATAACATAGTTCCTAGTGTGAATCCCTCTAATTTTTTTTTTTTAGGTATTTTATAAATTTATTTGTAGAAATATATCCAAGAGCATGTACTACATATTGAACTTTCTTTATGAATTTTCAAAGTGGATGCATCCTAAAAATTACATCACTAAGTGTGTCCTTCACATAAATTACACAAAACTAATTATGTATGTATGTATGTATGTATGTATGTTTGTATGTATGTATGTCTATGTATATATCTATATATATATGTATATGTATATGTATATGTGTATATATATATATGTATGCGGATACTTATATAATATGTATATGTATACTTATATATACTTTTATTTATATATGTATGTGTGTATATATAAATAAACATATTTTATGTGTATATAATAAATCACAAATAAAAAAATTATACATATCTTTTAAATTGAGATAAATATGATAAAACTTAGAAATGACTAATAAATATGTATTGGAGAAATGTGAGGACAATTTTCAAACAAAATAAAAATAAATGTCTTAAATTATACAAACAAAATAAAAATAAATACCTTAACTTATTCAAAAAACTATATTGATGGAAAGCTAATAAGTAGCTCATCATCTTGATGGAGGTTTCTTAAAACTTCATTACATTGAATTTGTAAGTAATTATATTGTTTCCAAATATTGAACTCAAGGAATTATTTATATTTATATTTATATATATATATATATATATATATATTAGATTGTGCAAAAGATATACAAATATAACATGACAAAAATTTAGTAAAGAATTGCACTCACATTATGTTTTCATTATTTTTTGTAAAATTCAATGATTAAGATATTTTTTGACATTTTTCTCTACATTGAATTTTATAAAATATAGCATGTACACATTATGGCTCCTAAAAATTTTGCATACCACATATGCATTTTTCCTAAAATATCAAGATTTGTAACTAAATTATTGTTCAATTCCATATTCACTTACCCTAATTCATATATTAATTGATTATGTTTTGTTTTGTAAATAGTTTTGTCTCACTTGTAGGATCATAAATGTAGATATCTATTGGCTAGCTATGTGGATGCAAAAATATGAGCAGTAATAAAGAGGAAATATTTTTTATTCATAAGATTTGACACCCATAGGATATATTTGGTTGAGATGTATACCCACGCCTTACCAAATATTTGGTAGCACTATATATCCAAAATAGATTGAAATCCAATCGTAAAACAATAGATATCAAATTTTAAAAAGTGTAGTTTTGCATATTCCTTAATCAAATTTTACCATCTAGGTTTGAAAATAAATTATATATTTTAAAACTAGAAATAAAATTCTACATTTCATATTTTACACCATGTTAATATTCTATCTAGAAGTGATTCAAATATTTACCAAAAGTATAATTAAGTGTAATTTTCAAACATAAATAATCTACTTTTTGGTCATTTTAGTACCTTATTACCTTGAATTCATCTATCCCTTTCCAATTATGTAACTAGATAGATAATATGGTATATTTCTTATGGAAGGTTTAATGAATATATATTTGGAACCTTATGTAATGTTTGAGACATCTAATTTAACACAAAATACTCATTTGTAGATCAGAGTTCAATGAAAATGAATGTATGAAACATGAATACTTAAAACCACATATTGATAAGCCAATCATCCAACTGATGCAAATATATTCAAATCAAACAACTTATTATAGAAATTCTTTGAATCACAATGCATTCTCTGAGGTGAGAAAGTTGTCAAGAAACACGGGGGTTTCACCCTCTAATCTAGGTAATCACTGGGGTTTCATCCGATGACTACAACTCATATGGGTTTTCATCCACAAAAGGGTTTAAGACATAATGTTCAAATTGTATATAAAAAGGAACATGATAATCAGATGCCTTCTACAAAATTTGACTACCTATACATATATGATACTAATTCCCTCAAGGGATAGGTCATCTTGAGCCAAAGTGGTGCCAAAGCCCATAATTGAAATATTTACATGCTACATTTAGGTTGTCCTTAAGACCTAAAGGTCATTTCCACTTAGGGCTAACATACCCTATTGTAGACCTATCCACACGGTCCCTGGATCTCCTCCCTTATCCTCCTATTCTGCAATTATCTCCACACAGGTCCCTTGGAGTTAGTTCATGTAGATCTATCTGGACCTACCAGAATTAGAAGCTCATGTGGTGATAGGTATTTCATGTTATTAATTGATGATTATTCTAGAATGACTTGGTTTACATTTCTCAAAGAAAAAGTAGAAGCTCTACACAATTCTAAAGCATTTAAGGCTATGGTTGAGAATGAAATGAATCTTAAAATAAAATTTTTGAGGCCTGATAAAGGTGGTGAGATTACTTCAAATGAATTTATCATTTTTGTGAAGATTGTGCAATAAAGAGGAATTTGTTAGCCCCAAGAACTCCTCAGCATAATGGAGTTGTGAAAAGGAAAAATAGAGTAGTTCAAGAAGCAACTAGGATAATGATGAAGGAAGCTAATCTTCCAAATTTCTATTGAAGAGAAGTAATTCATACCACAACCTATATTCTCAATAGAGGTCAAGCAAGAGTAAATAGTTTAAAAACTCCCTATGAGTTATTGTATGGTAAACAAACCCTACTGTGAAGAATTTTAGACTTTTGGAAGTAAATGCTATATTAGAAGAGATGAAGAAAATATATGAAAGTTTGATGCAAGATTTGATGAAGGAATCTTCCTTGGATACTTTACAAGAAGCAATACCTACCAATGTTACAAGATATTGAAGAAGATTGTTGAGAGTGCAAGTGTCAAAGTGGATGAAGAACCACATCAAAGTTTAGTACTGATAGAAGGATATGAATATGATGAATCCCCTTGAAGTGAAGAAGAAAAGGTTGAATGCAAAGGAAAAGAGATGACAATTTAAGAGGACAAAGCTCCAAAAAAGAATCCTAAGACTCCTAAGTATGTGTAGAAGAATATTTCAGAAGATTGGATCATTGGAGATAATAGAAAAGGTGTGCTAACAAGAAGAAAATCTATTATGATAAAGGAACAAGTAGATTTTGTTTACTTTCTGAGGTGGAACCAAAAATAGTGACTAAGGTATGTAAAGATGAAATTTGGGTCAAATAAATGAAGGAAGAGTTAGAACAGATAGAGAAAAAAATGACTTGGGAATTGGTCCCTTGAGATCGGTAGATAAGAATGTGATTGGCACTAAATGGATATTTTGGAACAAGTTGAATGAAGATAAAAAAGCTGTGAGGAACAAGGCTAGACTTGTGTATAAGGGTTACTCACAAGTTGAAGGTATAGACTTTGAAAAAACTTTTGATCTGGTTACAAGAATGGAAGCTATCAAGATTTTTTTAGCTTTTGTAGCACATAAAGATTTCAAAGTATATCAGATGAATCTATGAAGTATGCATTCTTGAATAGTGAACTAGAAAAAGAGTTATACATTAAACAACCAGAAGGTTTTCAATTGTCAAAAGATGCTAATATGGTCTGTAGATTGAAGAAAGAATTGTATGGAATGAAGCAAGCTCCCATAGCTTAGTATACAAGGTTAGACAAGTATTCGTTGCATCAAGGATTCAGAAAAGGTACTACAAATAGCAATCTATATTTCAAAGTTCAAGAAGAACAATTCATTATTGTAGTGGTATATGTTGATGATATAATATTTGTGGGAAATGAAGATATGTGCAAGACGTTTGTAGAGGAAATGCATAAAGAATCTGATATTTCAATGTGTGGGAGATGAATTTCTTCCTTGGGTTGTAGATTATTCAATTAGAGAAAGGTATATTCATATCACAGTCTAAGTATGTTAAGGAATTATTGAAGTTTGGAATGGATGAATCTAAACTAACATGTACTCCTATGGTTACTAATTTAAGTTAAGTAAGAATGATGAATCTCCCAGGATAGATTAGAGCAAGTATATATCAATAATTGGTGGACTATTATACCTTACTACTACTAGACTAGATATCATGCATTTAGTTTGTCTTGTGGCTAGATTTCAAGATCTCAAAGAATATCATGTTGCAATAGTGAAGAGGTTATTCATATATTTGAAGGGAACTCAAGACTATGGTTTCTGATATCCTAAGGATATTGAATTCTCTTTGAGTGCTTATACAGATGTAGATTGGGTTGGATGTGCTGATGACAAGAAAAGTACAAGTGGTGGTTCTTTTTCTTGGAAGCGGGTTGGTTTCATGGCTAAGTAAGACATTTGAGGATTCAGTGTCCTTATCTGTTGCAAAATTAGAATATATTGCAGTAGCATCATGTTGTAGACAAGTATTATGTATGAAGCAAACATTGAAAGATATCAAAGTTTCATATGATGAACCTATTCCTATCTTGTGTGATAATATTGTAGTGTGATCAATATTTCAAAGAATCTGATAATGAATTCAAGAATAAAACATATCTCAATCTAGTATTACTTCTTGAGCGAGAAAGTTACAAAAAATGAGATGACTTTAGAGTATGTTCCTACTAAGGATCAGGTTGCTAGTATTTAAACAAAGGCTCTTCCAAAAGATACTTTTGAGTATCTCCAAGAGAAGTTAGGGGTTAATGGCCCTCCTTTCAACTAGATGCATAAGTGTGTGCATCTTTCTAGGAACCATTTCAAGATATATCTCTTGGTCTAAGATTGATG